>WSYH01000259.1:152556-237640 GCA_036426205.1 Ascaphus truei
CCACCCTGGAAGTCAGTCACCCACCCTGGCAGTCAGTCACCCAAGGCAGTCAGTCACCCACCATGGCAGTCAGTCACCCAAGGCAGTCAGTCACCCACCTGGCAGGTCTGTCACCCGCACCCTGTCAGGTCAGTCACCCACCCTCACCACAGGTAGTCATCCCACACAGCCAACCCTGGCTCACTCCTCACCCACCACCACCCGGGCTTCATTCAGTTCAGTCACCCACCCACCCAGGTAGTCATTCACTCACCCACCCAGGCAGTCTCCCAACCACCTGGGAAGTCAGTCACGCACCCACCATGGCAGTCAGTCACCCACCCTGGCAGTCAGTCACTAACCCTGGCAATCAGTCACCCACCCTGGCAGTCAGTCACCCACCACCCACCAAGGTAATCAGTCACCCACCCAGACAGTCAGTCACCCATCCAAGCAGTCAGTCAGTCACCCACCCAGGCAGTCAGTGAGTCACCCACCAAGGCAGGCAGTCAGTCAGTCACCCACCAAGGCAGGCAGTCAGTCACCAACCCACCTACCCACCCTGGCAGTCAGTAAGGGCAGTCAGTCACCAGCCCACCCACCCTGGCAGTCTGTCAGTCAATGGCAGTCATAAATACATACATATAAACATACATACATACAAACATACATACATACATACATAATGAAGCCAGTGTACGAATGAATGGGTGAAGGGTGGGTATCAGGCCAGGGTGGCTTAACCCCTTAATTACCTTTGCGGTTATTAACCGATCCGGTGATTACGGGGTTAAGTGACACCAGAATGTATTTGCAATGTATTTTTTTGGCAACGGACAGAGGGAACTTGCAGACGGAGAGAATTCATATTGATGAGGTTAGTATAACTGTATTTATTTTATTATGCTAGTTAATGTGTTTAATAATGGACAAATAATCTATTATCCATATCTGGATAATAGTTATTTTGCCCATTACTATACTATATGTGTGTGTGTGTGTGTGGGGGGGGGGTGGTATTTATGTATTTAAATGTATAGGACAGGTTTATTTTTTTTACATACAGGGTTGGTTCCTTAGGAAATTGTTTCCAATAAACATGCTATTGTGTCTTAACCCCTTCATTGCCTTAGCGGATAGCCGCTAAGTTAATGAAGCTGCTTTAATGTATTTTTATTAATAGTGTGCGGGAGCAGGGGGTCCTCCGATCTGAACCGCATTGATTTCTGCACTCAGAGACCCCCTACTTCCCGAGTTACAGTCCCCAGTTTGGGGCATGGGTGCCAGTGTCACCGCCATCTTTACAGTGTCCACGTCGCGTCTTGGGCGCTATAAAGATGGCGGCGACACTGGCCTCCGATGCTCCATACCGGGGCCTGTAACTCGGGAAGCACGGGGTCTCTGAGGCAGAAATCAATGCGGTACCGCTCAGGTGACCCCCTGCTCCCGCACACTATTATTAAAATGTACATTAATGCAACTTCATTACCATAGCAGATAGCCGCTACGGTAATGAATTATTATTTATTGATATGTGTGTTTTTGACAGTAGTGTAGATGGGTCTGAAGAGCTTTATCATATCCCCTGAACCCCTATACCAGGTCCAGGGTGACTTGGGCATGAACTGGGCATTCCCCTTTATAATAGGGACCCCTCTACTGTTCTGGGGATACTTTGATTCCCTATGCCCCTTTTACCTTTCTGATCTGTGCTGAAGACTCCTGGCGGTGAGCTGCAAGAACGTTTTCAGGGTAGGATTTTGACTGGAGCATTGTGCTTCAATGTATCCGAGAATCTTACCTGATTCCCCGACACATTTTTGGGGTATCCAGTAACTCTGGATCCCCGCTACATAGCCACAATCTGTAAAGACTTTCTCTGCAAAACCCACCCTAAAACTCATAGCCTAGCAATCTCTGCTTGCTGGCACCCCTAGAAAGGTAAAAACATAATTCTTTATTGTCGCATATTTTACATACCGACACAGTAGTGCATATACTATAGTCGGGTCCAAGAGCTGACACAGTATAACCCCATAACATGGATCAGGGGTAACCAAGTGGGCTTAACCTTTATTAGTATGCCTAGATACTCCTTAACCGTCAAACTAAGTACTTTTATACTGCTTGAATAACCCATAATTGTTGACTATTTTTATCAGCTGCAAGACATGATGCCGATGATAATAAACCATGTCCCAGGACCTCATCAGAAAATAGAAAAACTCTTAACAAAACAGCTTGAGTTTATTTCTGAAACAGTGAAGGTGAACCAGGACACGTTGGATCCCAGCTCACCCAGAGACTTCATTGACTGCTTCCTAATAAAAATGCAACAGGTATTTATAACTTGAACAATGTGCCTCTCATCCTCACACATTTTATCTTCTCACTAATCATACCCTTTTGTACATGTAGCCAGGTGTCCCTTGCTTCCCCCCCTACCTCCCTCCCCCTTACCCCCCTCCCCCCCCATTCCCCTTACCTACAGTTCGGAGCTCTGCAGCTGTTCAGCAGAGCATGCAGGTGCCGTCAGAGGGGCCCACAGGGAGAGCGGGAGGTGTGCACAAGTGTGGGGAGCTGTGTGGGGGTTGCGGCTGATAGATGGGGCAACAGAGTCGCTGTAACGCCTGTATGCCCGCAGACCTGGCCAGTCCCCAGTACTGAGGTGGGTAAGGGTATAACACGCACCCACAGCAGTGAGGGCGTGCCCCGAGTGTCGTAATGCATTGCCGGGCCTGGTAAGAAAGGGTTAACGTATACTTGCAGAGTCCGGGGTGCCAGAGATCGTAGAGCAATGTCCGTGTGCCAGAGTTCAAGGATTGGAGAGAGCAGCGTAGTGATGTCCGTAAGCCAAGGTTCAAGGGCAGGAGAAAGCAGAGTAGTCAAATCCAAAGCAGTACACAAGTTCAAGCAAAGGGAATCCAAACAGGGGCAGGGACAGGAACCAGCGCTGAAACAAACAAGGGAGCTAGGCATAGACACTGCTACAGGAAAGCTATGCAGAGCAATGAGTAAGAGGACAGAGTGGGTTATAAAGGAAGGGGAACCAATAGGGAAGAGAGGAGGAGCAGAGGCTAGAGTGAGAGTTTGCAGGGATAGGTCGGAGAGAGCAGGAGAGGAGACAGGGAAATAATTAAGAGATATGGCTTGTAAGCCATGGGGGGCGGAGCTAGAGTTTAGGGACGGCAGATAACTGGAGCGAGTGCGCGCGCCCTCTGTAAGGGTACTATGCACGTGCACCGCGCGTGTCAAAGAGCATGAGGGATGCAGCGCCGCGGGGGCGCTCGACAATGAAGGCGAGAGGGACGGAGAGGCGGAGGAGCAAGGTGATGTGGATGCTGGGGGAATAGAGGCACGCCGGGGGACGCGGGTGCCGCGGAGGGGAGAGAGTGATCGCGAATGCACGCGCACATTGCGAAGGACTCGCACATGATTCGAACGCGCGTCAGGGTATGCCAAGCATGCCTCAGAGGAACTACCGCGAGGAAAGGAAGGGAGAGGGTGAGGACACAGGGAAGAGGGAGGGCTAGAGGCAGTGGAAACAGAGGTGACGGGGACACGCTGGGAAGCGCGAGTCCCCCGATCCATCACAGTCGCTGGGCTCCGGGCGGATGCAGGTACAAGGCGCCGCCATCTTGAGAATGCCGCACATGCGCAGTCTCAGCAATAGAGCGGCGGCCATCTTACATATTGCTTTGCAGGGTAACAACATCTCCCAGGGTACTCTGGGCTGCCCTGATTACGTGGACAAGGTAAGCCAATAGGGCTGCAGCAAGTTCCTGAAGAGTTGTGTCATGCTGTGCTCACCAAAAACAAGGCGGGACCACAGTGCTGAGGTTGGAAAGGATATAATGCCAACCACAGCCACGAGGGCATGTAGATTAGTTCAAGAAGCCAGTTCGGGGTTGGAGAGGTATTGATGGTCGATATACTTGCCGGGGACAGAGTAGGCGAGGTGCGGAACGTGCAGGTACTATTAGCCATGTCCGGGTTTGGAGAGAGTAGAGTCATCGTTGTCCGATTGCCGAGGTCAGAGATGGAGATGTGCGGATCATCGTGGAAAGCCGGGTCGGTACACAGAATAAGGAACAGCAAGACAAGGCAAGACTGTGGAGGCAGAGATGAGGTAAGTACAACGCAACTAGTTCTATGCTCAGCCAATTTGCCAATGGGGCAGCTAAGCATAGGGGAGAGCGTCCAATGTAGGGGAGAGCGTCCAATGAAGAACCTGCAGCGTGGAGGTGTGTGCAACACGCGGGCTGTGGTTGGGCAGAGTTCAGGTGGAGAGAGTGACTCAGAGTGCAGAGAAGCAACCCGAGGTCGGAGCAAAGAGAGTTTATTTAGTTTTGGTGCGGGTGCACGCGCCAGTAGCGCGATGGTTGCACGGCGTGGCTGGAGGTGGGAGTGGGTGGCACGGAGGACCCTATAGGGATTGTGGTGAGGAGCGCACCGATGGCGGCATGGCTCCCTGAACCACACAGTACCCCCCCTTCAGAAGCAACCTCCGAGCGTTTCCAAGCCAGTTTGAAAGGATGCTTTAGGTGGAAAGCCCGTATGAGTCTGGGGGCATGAAGATGATGGCGGGGAACCCAAAAATGCTCCTCTGGTCCAAAGCAGGGATCTTCATTGATGGCGGAAAGCGCAGACGATATGCCACCGGTTGATCTTTTGTATCACGGGATAGGGCCTGAGAAACCTGGGTGCAAGCTTGAGCGTGGGCACCTTGAGGTGTATGTTTTTGAAGATAACCATACCCTGTCTCCTGGGCTAAATTACTGGCTCTTGCACCGGTGGCAGTCTGCCTGGAATTTTTGTCTATTAGTTGCGACTTTCAGATTCTCCTGGATCCTTTTCCATGAGTCCTGTAGGGAATGAATTTTGTTATCCACTGCTGTAACCCCGAGGAAGAAGAGAACAACGGCAGTCGGGAAGGGTGGAATCTCTAATTTATGATAAACGGTGACTCTCGGGTGAGTTCATTGCATAGGGAATTATGTGTAAATTCAGCCAAAGGCAGAAGGTCCGTCCAGTTGTCCTGGGTGTCGGAATTGAAACAGCGCAGTTACTGCTCCAGAGTTTGATTAGTTCTCTCCGTCTGACTGTTTGTTTGTGGAGGATATCCTGAGGAATAATGTAAGGAGATGCCCAACCTTTGAGAAAAGGAATGCCAGAACCTGGAAATAAATTGTGACGATGGTCTGAGGTATCCCATGTAGACGAAAGATCTCCTGAACAAAAATATCTACGAGCTTGGAAGAGATAGGAAGTCCTCTCAAAGGGATAAAATGTGTCGGCTTGGAAAAGTGATCAACAATGACGAGGATGGTGTTCATCCCCTTGGAAGTGGGTAGATCTACTATGAAGTCCATAGACAAATGGTTCCAAGGGCGAATCAGAAGAGGATTTAAGAGTCCCAGTGATCTTCTTTGAGGAGTTTTGTTAAGGGCACTCATTGCACATGCTTTGACAAATTCTTTGATGTCTCCTTGCAAGCCTGGCCACCAAAAGGTTCGCTCCACGAGGTCGATGGTTCTTCGAGTACCAGGATGTCCAGACAATTTAGAGGAATGACACCACTCAAGGACCCTCCTTGGTTATAGAGGTGTGGTGAAAAGGCAGCCCTCTGGGACTTTGAGACCCTCTGGAACATGAGATTGGTCCAGACGGAGTTCGTCCATAACATCAAAGAGTTGGTGGAGATAATATATTTGTAAGGGAGAAATGTCTCCTGTTGATCCTCAGACATATCTTCGGTGAGAAACTGACGTGAAAAAGCATTCACCTTCAGGTTTTTGGAATCAGGTAAAAAGGAGATGATGTAGTTGAAGTGGAGGAAGAGTGACCAGCGAGCTTGTCGAGTGCCTAGGTGATGAGTGCCTTCTATGTAAAGTAGATTCTTATAGTCAGTTAAGATGGTAATGAGATTCTCTGTATCCTCCAAGAAGTGCCTCCATTCTTCAAGAGCAAACTTGATTGCCAGAAGTTCCTGGTTCCCCATGTCATATTTCCGCTCAGCAGATGAAATTAAAAAAAAAAAGTGACTTTCTTTGAGACAAGATGGCACCAGCCCCAACATCGGACACATCCACCTCTAGGGTAAACAGTAGTTTGGGGTCTGGTTGAATGAGGATATGAGCAGAGACGAAGGCTTTCTTCAGATGGTCGAAGGCTAAGATGGCAGCTGCGGACCACAAGGTGGAATCTTCGCCTTTCTTGGTTAAGGCCGTTATGGGGGCTACCGTAGAAGAAAAGTTCCGGATAAATCTGCGATAATAGTTCGCAAAGCCCAAGAAACGTTGTATGGCCTTGAGAGTAGTCGGCTGGGGCCAGTCTAGGATAGCCTTGAGTGTGACGATAGCTTCCACAGGCTTATTAATATTACACAAAAAATAATTGGGTTTGAACGGAACGAGGCTTAAGATATAATAAATTGTATTTATTCCTTGAATAAAGGTGAACACAACAGTAATGCAGTAACAAACAAGAAGTACACTTACATTGGGGTTGGGGAATGAGAAGTATGATGTAGACATTTCTCTCAGCAGTCAGGAAATCATTCATGATGTCAGATAACCATATCAGCAAACGAAAACGAATGAAGACTTTGCATGAAGACCAAATGAAGACAAAGGATAGATGGGGAACAGCAGGTTATAAACCTTTTCTCCTCTATCTGTAACATTAAAAACCTGTGATTGTTTGCAATTATCTCCAGCCAGTCTTTGATGGGGGAACACATTTTAGGACAGCCCCCGCTAGCTGGCACATGTGCAGTAGAACTCTGGGGTCCCTTTCTGAGGCCCCACATGTGCAAAATGGAATGCCAGGCCAGCTACCCCTCCGGATCTTGGACAAGATAACCTGTGTGGACAGTGATAAGTGGGACACTTAAAAACTGCTATGGTATGGCGCCCCCAACACTCTCACAGAGACAGGGTGATAAACCTTTTGAACAAAGCTTAAGTTCTAGCCATTGGGACCTATGGCCATCTGTCATCCTATAGCAAAGGATTTCTTTGAAGCTTTGTCCATACCTTGAAGACACAGTATTAACGGACTATTAACCCTTGTGCTCCCGGGATGTTCTAGTGTGTGTGCTCAGAAACTGAGGTACAATAACAGAGGGGCACCAGGAAATACACATTTACAGGTTATAACAGGGGTGAAATCACATTTCTGGACCTCAGTCCAGTTAACCCCTTCTCCTCTCCCGGTGGGGTCAGGGTGGCCAAATGGGTGCAGACCCCTTTAATCCCGGGCCAAATCCCCTCCATCGTCACACCTCCCCTGCTCAATGGAGCCTGGTGCCCCAGTCACCTCCCCCAGGCCCTGGGGTACCACTGGCGCCCTTGACGCACTCAATAAGTCCTGAGGGATTGGCCTGGCAACATTGTCCTCCGGCATTGTCCAGTACATTGTCCTGGCCACAGTGGATTGTAAAGTCCAGATCTTGGGAGCAGGCCAGGCATTCTCCTTTGCCTCCCTCTGCCCCCCACCCCGTGCCTTGGGAACCAAGTCCGTGGTGAAGGGGCCCCGGTGCAGTCCAGGCTGCACACTGCCCAGAGACTGGCATGTCTCTGCATCTGCAGGAGACCAGCTATCCAGCACAGACCGTCGCTTTCCTGTCAACCAAGTCTGGGAAAGGGCTATGTCACTATTCTGTAGGGACCCTACCTGCCCTGGCTCTGTGCCACCCTGTAGCTGCTCCGCCATACTCCTGACTCTCCTCCCTGGCTGCCTATCTACCCACAGCCCCTCCTTTGGGAACCCTGGGGGATCTGTCAGGGGGGTCACTCCTGGCCCGTCAGAGCAAGGGACTTTCTGCCTACCTAGCCAATCCCTAGCTTCTGCCAGCTGCCTAACACCCCACTGACCTCCTTTCTCCCCCTGCTCCACGGTGCCTCCCTGCCTAGCCTCCCCTAGGCCCAGCACCTCAGCCTGCTGCTTACCTCCCTGCAGCCCACCTGCACTCCTCTCCTCCCTGGGCAATCCTACCCCAGACCCTGGAACTACCTGAGTGCACCTACCTCCCTGACCTTGTCTCCCCCTTACCAGGGATGAGCTCAGGGGCACCTCTCCAGATGCAACCGCCTTAGCTTTTGGCTGGCAGGTATCTCTGGGATGGCACAAACCGGCCACTGTCCATGATACCCCCAGCCCATAGCTAGGCTGCAACAGGGGGTTGCTGATCTGAGACACCCCCTGAGGCTCTGCCAGGGTAACGGGGAAAACTGGCTGGCTCACTTGCTGCCTTCCCTCCCCGGTTCCCACTGGCCCACCCAACCCTCTCCCAGGCAATCCTACCCTAGAGCTGGGTGCTAACGGGGCTAGCCCCTCTCCCTGAAGCTGTGCCCCCATTACCGGAGGTGAGCTCAGGGTTGCTGGTGCAGATGCAACCACCTTAGCTTCTGGCTGGCAGGTAATCTGGGGGTGGTCTAACTGTGCCACAACCCCTGGTACCTCCAGCCCATAGCAAGGCTGCAACAGTGGGGCTCTTAACTGAGAGTCCCCTTGCTGCTCCGCCCAGGTAATGGGGAAGCCTGGCGGCCCTACATGCTGCCCTTCCTTCACCAACCCTGAGAACTGATGCTGGCTACCTACCTGCAGCCTCCCCTCACTCCGCTTCTCCCTAGCTAATCCTAACCCGGATCCTAGGGACACCTGAGTGAGGCCATCTCCCTGACACTGTCTCCCCATTACCGGTGATGAGCTCAGGGCTGCTGGTGCAGATGCACCCACCTTAGCTCTTGGCTGGCAGGTAATCTGGGGGTGGTCTAACTTTGCCACTACCCCTGAAATCTGGGGGTGGTCTAACTTTGCCACAACCCCTGATACCTCCGGCCCATAGCAAGGCTGCAACAGTGGGGCTCTTAACCGAGAGTCCCCTTGCTGCACCGCCAGGGTAATGGGGAAGTCTAGCTGCCCTACAAGCTGTCCTTCCTTCCCCTCCCCTGGTACCCCTATCTCCTGCCACCCGTATAGTGAAACAACAGGGTACAGTCATAGGGAAAAATAAGTCAGGGTCAGTCTGCGACTTTGTCTGGCTTACCTCGCTGGTCCCCGCAGAGACCGCCGCCTTCGTTGGTCCCAATTGCAGGGGGACTGGAGTGGCTGCCGCCGGCAACATCTGGGCCGGTAAGCAACGGGTCGCCGCCACAGCAGCGTCCGGGTTTGGCACAGGGGAAACGATGCAGGACCGGGGTCCCAGGTCTTTGTGGAGAAACACAGCTCCATGTAAACCAGGTAACAAAACCCCCTCCCGCAATCCCTGTCCCTCCCCCCACTCAGAAAGGGCTCCGGCACTTTGCCGGAATCGCGGCTCTTCTGCCGCCGCCGCCGCTGGTTCTCCGCCGGGATCCGGTGGATGGCCGCTGCTCTCCGCCGCTGTTGCTGATGCAGCCCGTCCAGGTTCTCCAGGAGACGTCCCGAGGAGGGTTGTCGCCCCGGCTGGGCGGGAGCCATCAGAGGATGCCGCTAACTGGGTCATCTTTTCCGCAGCTCGTGAGCATTGGCCCTGAGGGGCTTCTTCGCCTGACTGCGCACGGTCTGGGCACTGGGCATTATTGTGGCCCATTGGTTGGCAGTACCGCAGCAACTGCCGGTGCTTCTCCGCCACCGGTGGACTAACCCCAGCAAGGGGCAACGGAGTCCAGAGCGGAGTTGCCTGAGCGCTGGGCTCAGGGAGGGGATAAGCGGGTCGGTGCGGTACTGACGCCAGGAACTGGGTCCACTTCGCCGGGAACCACATCTTGCCCAACGCACACATCAGTGCTAGCTGTTTCAGGGAAAATGAACGGGCCACTGCAACGGCCATTACCTCTCCTGGTGCAAGACTTCCGTGGTTTCCAAGACCACCCGCTCCCTCCCCAAGTCTCTGCCGTCCCGGAGCTGGGTCCCTTCCCTGCTCTCTGGGCGGTGTGATGGTTACAGCAGCTGCAGCTGTGGATCTTTGCTCAGCCTGCCGGGTTTCATGCTCACCGATTGCTGTCTCTCTCTCAGCCTTGCTGGCTGCTGGTCCCCGCGCCGACTTGATGCACTCCTCCGGTCTCAGTGCCCGTCTCCAGTCAGACGGATGGCCGGCACTTTGGTTCTGGAGGAAATGCTTCTCACAAGTAGGGGAACAGTGAGGAGGTGCCATATCTTGTGTTATATGTTGTACACTGTGTGTTCAATATCTTTAGTCCCAGGAACTTGCAATTACCATCAAGTTCCCACTGGATCACAGTACCCCGCAGAATACTGTAATCCAGGTCCAGTTCGGTCCCACCGCTGCCACCAGTTTTATTAATACGCCTGTGACGATAGCTTCCACAGGCTTATTAATATTACACAAAAAATAATTGGGTTTGAACTGAACGAGGCTTAAGATATAATAAATTGTATTTATTCCTTAGAATAAAGGTGAACACAACAGATAATGCAGTAACAAACAAGAAGCACACTTACATTGGGGTTGGGGAATGAGAAGTATGATGTAGCATTTCTCTCAGCAGTCAGGAAATCATTCAGGTGATGTCAGATAACCATATCAGCAAACGAAAACGAATGAAGACTTTGCATGAAGACCAAAAATGAAGACAAAGGATAGATGGGGAACAGCAGGTTATAAACCTTTTCTCCCTCTATCTGTAACATTAAAAACCTGTGATTGGTTTGCAATTATCTCCAGCCAGTCTTGGATGGGGGAACACATTTTAGGACAGGCCCCCCTGCTAGCTGGCACATGTGCAGTAGAACTCTGGGGTCTCCTTTCTGAGGCCCCACATGTGCAAATGGAATGCCAGGCCAGCTACCCCTCCGGATCTTGGACAAGATAACCTGTGTTGGACAGTGATAAGTGGGACACTTAAAAACTGCTATGGTATGCGCCCCCAACACTCTCACAGAGACAGGGTGATAAAACCTTTTGAACAAAGCTTAAGTTCTAGCCATTGGGACCCTATGGCCTTGTCTCCCGGGTGGGGTCAGGGGTGGCCAAATGGGGTGCAACCCATTTAATCCCGGGCCAAATCCCCTCCATCGTCACATTGAGCTTAGCTGACAACTCGTCACGAAACGCGTAGGGAGGAGGAGCCTAGTGAATTGAGCTGAGGAAGTGACAACTCGTCACGAAACGCGTGGGGAGGAGGAGCCTAGTGAATTGAGCTGCCCGGGCACCCGTAGCTCCTAGTGTGAGGAGAGTTCCGGTCTGCCCCACTGCTGACGTCACTCGAGTTCCGGAATCGAGTGCAGCGCGCGGCGGCCATTCCCTTAGCAGCATTAGGATCTACACAGGCTGCGGACGGCATTGTGAGCGGAGCTCGCAAACCTTTTTTATTGTAAGTGTGATTTCATCATTGCTGTATGTCATTAAATACCCTGTACGTTATCACACTAGTATATTTCCATTTTCTCCCCGCCTCTAACCCCCCTCCTTCCCCCCCCCCACACGCAATCATCTGTGGGAGCGCTGGAGTACACCATCTCTGTTACCATCATCGCTGAGTGAGGGGACCCCTGCAGACCAGACCACGTGGATCCGTGAGATGCTGTGAGGGACAGAGACGCGAGGCACAGATTCTCTCAACTGTACTCGAGAGCACTCATCCTGTAAGTAGGATTTCAGGGTTCTAGGCAGGGGGGTGATTGAGAAAAGCCATACCACGCCATGTGCGTGCCCTGTTGCTTTTTTCTATGATTTCAGAGACATCACAACATCAGATCAGATAACACCCCTGCCTGTCCACCAACTATCAGGATCATCTATCTGGCGTAGGAAGCCCTTACTAAAGACTGCCCAATTGGTTCACGGTATTGGGGTTTTAATCCCGGGCCAAATCCCCTCCATCGTCACATTGAGCTTAGCTGGATACATAGAGAAACCAGAATTGGAGATGATATATCCCAAAACTGCCGTGGCAGTTTGATGAAATGGGCATTTCTCCAATTTGGCAAATAGATGATTCTCTCGAAGGCGTTACAGTACCTGTTTAATGTGACTGACGTGTTCCTGGGCAGACTTGGAAAACATCAAAATATCATCTAGGTAAACAATGAGAAATTTGTTGAGAATGTCCTGGAATATCTCATTGACGAAGTCTTGAAAGACAGCAGTAGCGTTGACCAGATACTCATAATGACCATCGCGAGTATTGAATGCCGTCTTGCATTCATCGCCTTGGCGTATTCTCACCAAATTGTATGCACCATGCAAGTCCAACTTGGTGAAGATAGTTGACACCTGTAGGCGTCGAAGAGTTCAGTGATCAAGGGTAAGGGGTAACGATTCTTTATAGAAATCTTTTTAAGGCACCTATAATCAATACATGGTCAGCGGGACACGTCCTTCTTTTTGATGAACAAGTATCCGGCTCCGGCTTGGGAAGAGGATTTCCGAATATACCCCCTATCCAGATTCTCTCGGATATAGTCATTCATGGCCTTGGTCTCCGGGAGTGAGAGTAGATAAGATCTTCCCCTGGGAAGCACAGAACCGGGCAACAGGTCAATAGGACAATCGAAGGGACGATGTGGAGGTAGGACTTCAGATCGTACTTTATCAGACAACTCAAAATTCTTGGTATACCTCTGGTAGGAAGTTCGCCTCCTTCTTAAAAGTGCACAAGCCACCAACCTTATGCTCCGGCACCACATAAGACTCCGCACAACGGGTACTCCACTGGATAGGTTCTCTATTGGTCCAATCAATGCGAGGATTATGGTGTTGGAACCATGGAAGGCACAGAATCACTTCAACAGAAGTATGAAGTATAGGAGAATAATCGCACCCTGCACCCCAAATTAAAATTCTCTTATATGCAATCACCCATTTAAGGGGGATGACCTAAGTGGCGAAAAGGCACTTTTCGCCCATTTTGTGTCAAAAATGCGTACCACAATTCAGTAAGCCCCGAGACGTTGGAAAAAAGCAAAAAAAAAACGCCAAGTTTCTTGGCGGTTTTTTTTCCGCCAGAGGCGCGGCGAAAAGGCATTTTTCGCCGCGACTCTCCATGTTTTCAAACCCGCTCAATTCTAGTAGCCCCAAGCAGCGTTTCGCCGCTACTCGCCACTCTAGAATTGAGATGTTCATGCCAATCCATCACGGCAACTCAAGTTGGCAAGTTGGTGGGAGAGAAGCATCAGCAAGGGCGGATGGGACTTAGAAAAAATGAGGCCATTTTCCTGCCTGGGATTGATGCCAGGGTCTCCGGAGCTGATACCCATTAATACCAGCACCAGAGACCCTCGGCATGCATCCGAGGCAGGAAAAATGCTTTTACAGCCCACTTCATTACCTTAGCGGCAAACCGCTAAGGCAATGAAGGAGTTAACCAGCCGTGCCAGGTTAATTCTGGGTAGCGGGGGTGGGTGTAGATGATATTTGACCCTTGGTGGCTGTTTAGGGCTTGCCGGGGGGTTGCGGGTGGACTTAACCCCTTCATTACCTTAGCGGTTTATACCTGCAAGTTCCCTTTGTCCTCCCTAGCCAAAAAATTACATAGCAAATACATTCTGGTGTCACTTAACCCCCTAATCACCTTATCAGTTAATAACCACAAAGGTAATTAAGGGGTTAAGACACCCTGGCCCAATACCCACCCTTCACCCATTCATTTGTACAGTGGCTTTATCATGTATGTATGTATGTATGTATGTATGCACCTCATAACAGGGCCTGTATCTCGTGAAGCAGGGGGTCCCCAGACCTGAATCCAATGCTGTTCAGCTCCGGAGACCCCCTGCACATGTACACTATGAATAAAATTGTATTTAAAAGATTTTTTTAATGTTGCCAATGTTTGAGCTGGGAGAGTGGTGGATCTCTCTCTGCTGCAGACACATCTCGGCAGGGGACGGCTTATCGGCAGCTTCTCGCCAGGCATACTGTCTCGCCACCGGCTAATCCCCATATTTGGCAATGTTGCTCTCGCTGTGATTCGCCAGGGATTCAGCCCCTCCTGCATACAACGAGGGCAACACGCCAAAAACATGGCGAATTCAAACCCATGGCGAATGGTATGGGATGGTAGGGTCTAAGTGTCAGGTCCCATATAGGCCCCATCAAAGTAAGCTTGTGGTTGATTCAGGGAAGGCCCTTAAATAGGGATGCTTCTCCACTTACTGCCAAGTGTAAGGAACACAGCTGCGGACACCACGCAGTGCATTAGGCCTGTGGTCTGGGGCCAGGCTGCAATCTAGAGACTATCTATGGTGGGATGCCCCAGCTGGATGCCACCCTACACAGAGGCGGAAGGCATCGTTGGATCAGACTGACTGTTTGATTATTGTTCAGCTACACCTGGGTGCTGGAGCCCCGGGCAGGTATACCAACAAGTGCACCAACAGTCCACAGGCTAGCGCTATGCCTCATACTTGGGTGGGATTGACATTGTGGGAAGGACACTGTGGCTCTTATGCCCCTTCACCCCAAGTATGTTGGGAACACCCCGTGGGGTTATATACATCTACATAGTGTATACATTGTGTTGTATTATTGTTATGTTGATTAAGTGTCCAGTAAGTACTGTTATACCATAACCTGTGTGTAATTACTGGGTACATTGTCTTGGATGGGGCTAACCCCTGCGTGCCAATCCCTTCCCTGTGGAGGCGCTGTATGTGCGTATGTGTATAGGTCACCCCAGGCTCCCTTCAGTGGAGAATCAGGCTTCCTGTAAGCCATCCAGGTAATGCACCAAGGCTGCGTTCCTAGACACTGGGGAAAGGGGGCTACGTACAGTACAGTATACAGTACATCATGCATTTAAAAAAAAAAGACTATACAGAATCTGTGGTCCGGTTCAAACTGATGAGCCCATAAAGACAGAATAGCTTAATTTAGTGGGTTTGTTGATTTTCTTAATTTTGAATGTACAGTACAAGCTGTGAATTTTAATGTTATTTAAAGTGTTTTACAAATATAAGATTACACATAAAATCATGATGCGTAGATTGTTACTGATGCAGCGGCCGTTATTCAAACACTTCACGCATCATGTACATCGGAATCCCGATTTGAAACCGCGGGGTGAATTCCAGCCTTCCCGCACTAAGATGCGAGCGCAGCTAGTGCAGAAAAATTAATTTTACTGTTCTGGCTTTTAAAAAATGAAATTGACACCGTAGCACATTACAATTCATCCATTGTATTGCAAATGAAGAAACAGAATCCATGAAATTCAAACAAAACATCCGCAATAAGCGCGGGTGCCTGGGGCGATTGGCCGCGTTCATGCTTCATGGGGAACAGCAGAGAACTCAAAATCGGCGCCATGATGTGTTCAAATAACGGCCGCTGCATCAGTATGTTAAGTATATACTGTAATTCTATTTTGTTTGAAATACAACTAACAACATTTATATAACTGTTTATTTGTTAGTGTTTTGTATGGTATATTTCTCACCATCTTCATGAGAATGATGGTTCTATAATTGTTTTGATTATTTAGTTAACCTACAGTATCAATTGATTTTTTATTGTGTTCTCAGGACAAACAGAATGCAACTTCTGAATTCACCATGAAGAATCTGTTAATGTCGGTTCTCAACTTATTCTTTGCTGGGACTGAAACAGTCAGCAGCACCTTGAGACATGGGTTCCTCATCCTTATAAAATACCCTGACATACAAGGTATAGTGTGTAAAAAAATGCAGAGACAGTAGAATGCTTGACTTAAGTTTTTTACCATGACTCTGCCTTCATTGCAGCCTTAACAAGTACAGTATGAAGAGCATAATAACATTTGTGGTCTAATCTTACACCTACCATAATGGAGCATGAGCAAACTCAGAGATTTTAAATCAGTGAAAAAAACCTATTGAGCTCTTCACAAGTATATGGTGATGCTAGAACACAGTAAAATATTAATTCAACTCCTTAATCCTATTTACGTAAAAATACTATTGCTGTACCTCTCCATATCCCACCAAAACGGAACAATCAAGTATACTTGGGAGCTTGCGTATACTGATCTGTGTTGTTGATTTGAAGTGCTGGTTTTTTTAAGTGTGTGCAGTTAGAAACAGAAGGAAAGGGAAGTGCTGTGTATATTTGCAGGGGTGGCTGTTTTTGGGGAGTGTGCAGTGGGTTAATTTATTTTTAAAGTGTGTTGTAATTGAAGCCTGTAGCTTTTTCCACTTTCTCCTGCCTGATGCAGAGTGGGTGTGGTTGGTTAATTGGCTGATCTAACACACCTGCAGTGGGTGTGGCTAGTTAATTGATAACATAACACACCTGGTGGATGTCCCTATTTAAACAGAGGCTTCTAACGAATCCTGAGCTTGCGTATACTGATCTGTGTGGTTGATTAAAGTGCTGGTTGTTTAAAGTGTGTGCAGTTAGAAACAGAAGCAGTTGAACAAGGAAGCGGTTAAACAAGGTATATCATATTGAAGTACCGTTTACTGTTAGTACTTATAAACTTCATAGTTGCTAGAATAAGCAGGATTTAAAATGCCACTCAATGTACTGTATGTGCACTTGGAGCAGCTGTGGGAAGTGTGAGCGGGTGGTGTCTTTAGAGTCAGAGATTGCTGATCTGAAGAGGCAACTTGCAATACTGAGGGACATTGGCAATCTTGAAAGGGGTTTAGAGCTCACTGAGCAGGCCCTTGTGTGAGGATTTGCCATCATGGCGGTCACAGACCGTCTCCTCACCTCAACAAGCCTTCTGTGACAGACACCCAGGATGCGCGATTTCGTGGTCCCAGTACGCACGCGTGCTTGCACCTTGCGCGTCCTGATCCTCCGCCCGTGGATTTGGATCCTACACCCATCTCAGACGCACAGCGGGTGCGTTCGGCCAACCTCCCTGCCGACGCGTGAGTCAAGCTCCGCCCCCGCTCTGATGACAGTCAGGGTCGCCGTGGAAATGACGCGCATTCTCCCCTCCACCCCTCAACCTCTGTGACGCGCGTGGGTCGGCGTGCGATTGATCCCGCCCCCTCTTACCCCAAGAATTGTCGTGGAGGTAACGCTCGCTCCAAGCCCCGCCCCCTGGCCTCCGTGACACGCGCGGGAAGGCGCGCAAGCAATTCCGCCTGCATCATAGGGCACACCTGTGTGCATCAGCAGCCTATCGGCACTCACATCCTGGTTCTGCCCTGGCTGGCACACACATAGGCTCCTCCTATATATACCTTCAGTCTGCTCTTATTCCTTGCTGAGCATAGTCAGTTTGACGCCGTGCCTTGCTGCATTCTTGTTCCAGAGACCTTGCCTTGCCTTACCTGCCTGTTAACCTCTTGTTGCCAGAACCCTGCTAGTACCTTGGATTCCGCTTCTCTCCACTCCTGATCCGGCTTGTATGACCATTCTCCTGTCTCCAGTCCTGACCTTGGCTAAGTACTCCAACAATCAATATTCTCCTATCCTGAACCTGGCTACGTACCCCGACTATCCGATACTCTCCAATCCTGAACCTGGCTACGCACACTGACGATCCGCAACTCTCCGCTCCTGAACCTGGCAAGTACCTTAACCATTCTACTTTCTGTAATCCTGACCTGGCTTGAAGGACTACTCTACATCCTAGGCGCGCCCGCGTGGCTGTGGGTCCTCGTTATCCAATCTCATACCTCAACACCGCAGTTGAGCTTCGTTTGTGGTGAGCTACACGTTACAGTATCCTCAGCCACACAAACGTTGACCCCGCTGAGGTAGGAAGAGTCCTGCGCACACACGCAAGCTACCTAACTACCTTAGAGGAAATGATTGTGGATAGCGAGCAAACCATGCTCTCCCTTCAGGAGGACTTTCGCACCCTTTCTCGGGCTTTACAGGAACCGCATTCTCCCCTTGTTCCTGCTGTTCCTGAGATTCCCACTACTTCAGCTTTGCCTTTCTCTAAAGAACCTCGCTTACCTACCCCCAACCGCTATGGGGGCGACCCTCATGAATGTCAGGGTTTTTTGAATCAATGCTTTATACAATTTGAAATGAATCCTTCACGCTTTACGGCACCCCGCGCCAAGGTGGCGAACATTTTTTCTCTCCTTGTAGATGACGCTCTTGCCTGGGCATCTCCTATCTGGAAGAGAAGAACCAACCTCACGCAGGATATGGAGCCTTTGCCCGGGAATTCCGGAAAGTGTTTGATACACCCGGTCGTAAGGTATGTGCTTCCTATGCACTGTTTCATGTTTCCCAATGTAGTTGTTCAGTTGCCAAATATGCTCTTGAGTTCAGAACTATAGCTGCCAAAACCGACTGGAAAGACGTAGCCCTGGCCGCAGCCTTTTGGCAAGGTTAATCGGAAACCTTGTAGGATGAATTGGCAACCTACGGTCGCCCCACCGACTTGGAGGAGCTCATCGCTGTCTGTATCAAGGTGAATTGTTGTCTCCTGGAGAAAGGAGGTTCACCATCGTACCATCCCAGCACGGATCAATCCTGATCAGGTGAGCTCCATTGAGGTTTCTACCCGTATACGTCCGGACCTATGCAATTAGAAGGAACCAGTCTTTCCAAATCGGAGAAATTAAGCCGCAAAAATGCTGGCCTATGTCTTTACTGCGGTGATGGTCCCCAAAAGTAGGGAAACGCAAGGTTCCCATGAGTCCTAGGGGAGTCTCATTGGGAACGCTTTTTCTCTCCCCTATTTCTACTGACAACCTGTCTCACATTCTTTTCCCCATTACACTCTTTGGGGAGGGCTTTCAAGTATCCACACTTGCTTTCATCGATTCAGGTGCCGGAGGGAACTTCAAAGATCAAGCTTTCTCAGAACACCATCTGGTTCCTACCAGGCACAGAAAGAAGCCCATCGCTCTTGAAGCCATAGACGGAAGACCTCTGCAGCCGGCATTCATCTCCTTGGAGACAGAGGTGCTTCAACTTAAGGTGCAAGACACACACCTGGAAAAGATCCAATTCAATGTCATCCATACTCCTTCCATCAGTGTGATCCTTGGGCTACCCTGGCTACAGATTAACAACCGTCGGGTTGATTGGCTCAACAAGGAACCCATCCAATGTAGTACATTTTGCCACAAGAACTGCATTCTGGAAGCAAGTAGTATCGGGGGTACCAACGTGTCCGAGGAGCAGGAGAAGGTACAAACACCAGACGAGTACGCTGAGTTTCAGGACGTCTTCGATAAGGTCAGATCGGAGGTTCTTCCCCCTCACCGCCCATTCGATTGTCCAATCGATCTGCTTACAGGCACTACACCCTCCAGAGGGACTTCCTATCCGTTGTCTATGCCGGTGACCAAGGCAATGAAAGAGTACATTGCGGAGAACTTACAGAAGGGGTTTATCCGCAAATCCACCTCTCCTGCGGGCGCAGGGTTTTTCTTTGTGATAAAGAAGAATGGGTCCTTACACCCTTGCATAGACTACCAGTCCCTTAACAAGATTATCATCAAAAAAACGCTACCCCTTGCCCCATATCAATGAACTGTTTGATCGTTTACAAGTTGCTAATATCTTTTCGAAGTTGGACCTACATGGTGCTTATAATCTGGTCAGGATCCGCCAGGGTGATGAATGGAAGATGGCTTTCAACACCAGATATGGACATTATGAGTTCTTGGTCATGCCCTTTGGTCTGTGCAATGCCCCAGCCGTGTTTCAGGATTTCGTAAATTAAATTTTCAGAGATCTCCTCAACTCTTTTGTAATCGTTTATCTTGATGACATTTTAATTTTCTCCAAATCCAGACAGGAACACATCTCTCATGTGAAACAGGTGCTCCATCGCTTACGACAGAACAAACTTTTTGCTAAACTGGAGAAATGTAATTTTCATCAAACATTCACCACTTTTCTAGGCTACATTTCTGATTCCGGTCTCACCATGGATCCCACCAAGGTCAAAGCCATCCTAGATTGGCCATAACCTTTCACCTTGAAGGCAGTACAACGCTTCCTTGGATTCTGAAACTATTACCGTAGGTTTATCCCAAAATGTTCTTCTCTAGTGCTTTCCACTTATAGAATTAACCAAGAAGGGAGTGGACCCTGCTTCTTGGTCTGCTGCTGCTCTCCAGTCTTTCGCCCGTCTCAAAAAAGCTTTTGTATCTGCCCCCATTCTCATCCATCCTGATCCCAAGCCTCTTTTTACCCTTGAGGTCGACGCCTCAGATGTGGGCGTAGGTGCCGTTCTGTCCCAAAGGAGGAATTCCCTGTCCAGGTTGCACCTTTGTGCATTTAAAAAAAAAAAATTCTCCGGCCCAATGCAACTACGACTTCGGGAACTGGGAACTCCTGGCCATTAAGCTAGCTCTCGAGGAATGGAGACATATGCTTGAGGGTACTGAAGATCCGATAACCATCCTCACATATCATAAGAACTTGCTTTATATTGAGGGTGCATGCCGCTTGGAGCCCGCCATGCCAGATGGTCACTGTTTTTCTCTAGTTTTAATTTCATAATTTCCTACCTTCCCGGATCCAAGAATATTAAAGCTGACACACTTTCTCGACAATTCTCGCTGGACGACAAGACTGAGGATCAGCAAAAACCCATTTTACCGCCCAAATGTATTCTCTCGGCGACATCATTTGGAGCACTCAAGGAAATTGTCCGTCAACAAAGCCACATATCTCCTGGAATCTCGTCCCCACAGGACCATCTCTTCACTTCACCTCCACACCGTAAGAAGGTCCTCGAATGGAGCCATTTGTCCAAATCTGCAGGTTATCCCGGCACCAAAAGGACCTTAGACCTCATCTCTTGCACCTTTTGGTGGCCAGGAATGCAAAAGGACATAATTTTTTTTATTGCTGCGTGCCCTACGTGTGCAAGACTAAAACTCCCAGGATTATTTCTTTTATTTATAAAATATTTTACCAGGAAGTAATACATTGAGAGTTACCTCTCATTTTCAAGTATGTCCTGGGCACAGAGTTAAGACAAATAATACATGTTTACAAATACAGTTACATAATGAGCAGGGTATACATTATATACAAGACATTGCATGCACAGTTAAAGAAAATATATATTATGGGCGTATGAAACAGTTACAGACCAGATTAAAATGTGAGACAGCCTTAGATTTGAAAGAATTTAAACTGGTGGTGGATGTGAGAGTCTCTGGTAGGTTGTTCCAGTTATGGGGTGCTCGGTAGGAGAAGGAGGAACGGCCGGTTACTTTGTTGAGCCTTGGGACCATGAACAGTCTTTTGGAGTCTGATCTCAGGTGATAGGTGCTGCATGTGGTAGGGGTGAGGAGCTTGTTCAGGTAGCTGGGTAGCTTGCCCAGAAAGAATTTAAAGGCAAGACAGGAAAGGGGAACTTTGCGCCTTGACTCGAGTGATGACCAGTCTAGTTATTTGAGCATTTTGCAGTGATGTGTGTTGTAGTTGCATTGGAGAACAAAACGTCAAATTGAATTGTAGAGGGTGTCAAGTTTGCTAAGGTGGGTTTGAGGTGCCGAGTCATATACAATGTCTCCATAGTCAATAATTGGCATTAGCATCTGCTGTGCGATACACTTTCTGACCAGGTTACTTAGGGAGGATTTGTTCCTGTAAAGTACCCCTAGTTTGGCATAGGTCTTGGTTGTTAGTGTATCAATGTGCATCCCGAATGTTAAGTGGGAGTCAAACCATAAGCCCAGGTATTTAAAACTAGTGACAGCGATTAGGGTGGTGTTAGCGTTGGTTCTAATCTGGAGCTCAGACGCTGGAAGCTTTAAAAATTTAGTCTTGGTCCCAAATACCATTGTTACAGTCTTGTCAGTGTTTAAAAACAGTTTGTTTTGGGAAATCCAGCTTTCGAGTCTCAAAAAGTCAGACTGAAGTATGTGTTGAAGGTCAGAGAGGCTATGGCTGTGTGCATATAGGATTGTGTCGTCTGCATACATGTGTATTGAGGCTTCCTTACAAGCTGTGGGAAGATCATTAATGAACACCGAGAAGAGTAGGGGCCCCAGAACAGAGCCTTACGGGACACCACAGGTGATATCCAGGGGGTTGGAGTTAGAGCCTGAGATAGACACATGTTGGGATCTACCTGATAGGTAGGACTGAAACCAGTTTAAAGCATGCTTCCCTATTCCAGAGCTCTGGAGTTTGTTTAGCAGGATAGCATGATCAACTGTATCAAAAGCCTTTGCAAAATCTAGGAATACTGCACCAGTGAGTTATCCCCGTTTCATTCCACACTGGATTTCATTACAAACTTTTAGCAGGGTAGTTACGGTGGATTGTTTGGGACGAAAGCCAGATTGGAATTGGCTAGGGAAATTTGTCTTGTTATAGTAATCAAAAATACATAAATAGAAATATACCTGGCGCATGTGAAAGATAATCAATAAACAAGTGATAACATATAAATTGTGTGACCATAAATATATAACCAAAAGTGGTGATGATTATCTAGAGTCCAATAAAAGGATATGATGGTATATGGAATGAACATCCTTTTCTATCTCTCAGTGATAATCAAAGATAGACTCAGTCCTCCAACCATGACCCAAGACACAGTTTCTCTCAACTATATGCTGCCTTCTTACCTCTAGTAAGTAGGCCTTCTTTTGGACAAAAGAAAGGGGAGTGGGGGAGTGAAGGATGGACTGGGCGCTTCCCAAGTGATAAATAGTAAATAGTGTTATAAGTGCAACATAAAAATACACAAATACACCTTACACCAAACAGTGAATAGATAATAAAACGTGTATAAAGCAGCTCAACTTCCTCTGGTGGGACAGTTCCAGATCCCAGGATATGGAGATTTCTTTTGCTTGGAGGTGAGGAGGAGCGCAGGAAGATGTCGTGATATATGTAAAAGAAATTAAACATATATAGTGCAGACTGTAATCACTGCTAAAGTTCGTAGTAATCTACTGTATAGAATAAAACTCACAAAAATCGCTGTATAATATTACATGTCAGAGATCCTTCTCTTTCTGACTGGAGCCCTTTTCAACCGCAAATGTTAGGATATCCCTCAGTAGGTGGGTATGAAAATAAAGAAAAACCACAATAGTGCATACTATTCGGACTCAGTATATTAACAAAATTAACAAGAGTACAATAAACTCACATTTGCCATACAATAATCGGGTGGGGGAGAGAACCGCCGATAAATCTTCAGTGTAGTGGCAGGCAGCTTCACAGCATCTCACTTGCTCCTCGCTGTGTATTTACGCATGCGTCACCGCCGTCGTGTCACTTCCACTATCGCGTCACAGCTACAGGCGGAAGTTCACACTAGGTCTGGTGTCTGCTGTGATTCTGCTAATCCTTCCGAACAGGTTCTCTGCTACAAACTCTACGCGTTTCGCTAGATGCTTCGTCAGGAGTTGTGATGGAATGGGAATACCTCAATACTATATATAGGCCCATCAATCAGAGAATGGAACAATATGTTAACCCCCTCAGCGCTCATACATAGCGCGAGGTCAAAAAACCCAGTGAATAGTTTATACACATGATACATGTACACAATAATCTTTATTAAATACTAGACATAGTTAAAAATAAGATAAGTATATATAAAAATGGATAAATGGAAATTAGCATTACATATACATGTCAATTAAAAATATAAATAAATATATAAATATAATGGAGAGATGGCTAGAGGAAAAGAAAAGATAAGACGTAGTTACTAGTATAAAATGGCAATAAAAATAAAAATGAAAATAAAATCCAAAAAATTGAATGATCCCAAGTACGTTATAATATATAAGAATCTTTAAAACAGCGCTATAATACCAAAAAACTCTATAATATTAAAACTCTATGTTAAAAACTCTATAATAAAACTCTATGATAAAAAGGCACCTATATCTATGTCCACATTCAGACCTAGGGGGGCTAAAGTCTGCATCTTATGAATCCAATAAGTCTCTCTTTTGGCTAGACTATTCATCTTTTTGCCCACCCTCCAGTGTCTAGTTGTCACGCTGCGCTCACCACAAACAGGACGGAAGACCGCGGGGCTGAGGTGGGGTTGTATAGGCACCGACCCACAAACACGCAGTCCTGTCCGGAATGCGTAGTCCTAGTCGTACCGCGTCGTACTGCGCCTGCACTGCCCTGGCAGTGCGTGGCCGCATGACCCTGCCCCGTGGTGCTTCCCCGGGTCGGTCTCCGCGCGGAGTAGAGGTGGGTTGTATAGGCACCGACCCACAACCACGCAGTCCTGTCCGGAATGTGTAGTCCTAGTCGTACCGCGTCGTAGGGTTGGAGAGGTCAGGGTAGTCTGCGCCTGCACTGCCCTGGCAGTGCGTGGCCGCATGACCCTGCCCCATGGTGCTTCCCCGGGTCGGTCTCCGCGCGGAGTAGAGGTAAGTGTGACACTAGTCACCTGTTCTATACCCATATAATTAAGACATTTTGGATCAGAATTGTGGAAATTTAAAAAATGTTTGGACAGATTGTGGGTGATAAGGCCTTTTTTGATATTTCCCACATGTTCTAAAATTCTTGTGCGTAATGGTCTTGAGGTGCGACCAATGTACTGCAACCCGCAAGGACATTGCAATAAATAAATAACAAAATCTGATTTACAGTTTATATAACTTTCTACTTTAAACAGTTCACCTGTTGCCTTGGATTCAAATTTAAATTTATCACCTGCTTTATATTTACATGCTGTACATGAATAGCACCCGAAGAAACCTATAGGTTTATCTAACCAAGTGCTTGGTCTATCTTGTGGTGTAACTTTAAACGTTGTAGGTGCCAACTTATTTTTAAGATTTGGGGCTCTTTTAAGTAAAACATTTGGGGTATCAGGGATATGATCTTTGAGAACAGGATCGTTCTTTAAAATGTGCCAATGTTTGCAAATGACTTTCTTAATTTCATTTGCATCTTTATTGTATGGTGTGAGAAAAGACATATTAAATTTACTGGTAGTATTTAAATCTTTAGGTTTATTTACCATTAGATCCTTTCTTGGGACAGAATTGGCTTTCTCAACAGCTCTTTTAAGTGTGTTTTCGTTATAATTTCTATCTTTAAATTGATGCGGAGAATTTCAGATTGTTGCTGATACATAGTATCATCGCTGCAATTTCTTTTTAACCTTCTCAATTGGCCATAGGGAATGTTCTTAATCCATTGGGGGTGGTGACAGCTATCCTGTAATATAAAGTTATTGCTATCTACCTTTTTAAAAAAGGTTTTGGTTTTTAACACCCTATCTTCTATAAAAATGACTAGATCTAAAAACTCAATTTCATGCCTACTCCATTTGTGAGTGAATTTGATATTGCGATCATTATCTTCTAAGGCCTTTAAAAAATCTGTCAGCTGTTCCTCATTCCCTTTCCAGATGAACATCACATCGTCGATGAATCTGTGCCAGGAGACAAGATTTGCACCTAGTTCATGGGGGGGTTCTATAAACTCCTCCTCCCAAATCCCCATGAAAATGTTCGCATAGCTAGGTGCAAATCTCGTCCCCATGGCTGTACCACACTTTTGTAGATAATATTTGTCGTTGAACCAGAAGAATTTTTTTTCCAAAATAAAACGAATGGCTTCTAGTATAAAATCTGCTTGTTCTTCCCTAATCTCTGTATCCCTTACCAAGATTTTTCTTACTGACTCTATCCCATCCAGATGGTTTATTGATGTATATAAAGCTGATACATCAGCCGTGACTAAAATATAATGTTCTTCCCATTTGTATATCATTTAAAATTTTTATAATATCAGTGGTGTCTTTAATATAAGATTTAAAAGTTGACACATATTTTGATAAAAAACAATCGATATATTGGGATAAATTGTTAGTCAACGAGTCAATGCCTGATATGATAGGTCTGCCTGGGGGATTTATAACATCTTTATGGATCTTAGGTAAAAAATAAAATAATGGTAATCTTGGATTCTCCTTACATAAAAATTTAAATTCATTCTCGTTTAATATTCCCGAATTTTTCCCTTTTAACAGAAATTCTTGTAGCTGCTTAAAAAAGGGATTAGTGGGGTTGTGGTCTAGGATCTGGTAAGTCTTCTCATCTTTCAATATCCTATTTGCTTCATTCAAATACCAGGACCGATCCATCACCACAACCCCACCTCCCTTATCAGCTTGTTTTATAATTATGTCATCATTCGTTGTTAAACTCTCAAGAGCCTCCCTTTTGCTTTTTGTCAAGTTATGTTTACAAATGTTGTTATTCTTGGTTAGTTTATTCAAATCTCCTAAAATCATTTGGTAAAAAACTCTAAAAAATGTCCTTTATTGTGACTTGGGTAAAATGTGGATCTTTGTTTCAAATCAGTATGTTTTTTGATATTTAGTCGTATGCTGTGGTTGCATATGTGTTTGCAATTTTGGTATTGCTCCATTTTTGGAAAAATGGTTATTATCCCTTTTTGGAATCTCTTTCTGGATAGCATTGGAGTCATTCCGTTTACCGCTACCTTTATTCGTGGCCCAAGTTTTACTGTTCCCTGTAGCGTAATCCTCCACATCACGTTCATATTTCCTATCCTTATTTTCCTTTAAATTAGATTCCAAATTTTCCAATCTTTTTTGAAGCGTCTTATCATTTTCTTTAAAAACAGGATGGCTCATTAAGGGTTCTATTGTTTCTTTAATAGTATTAATTTCTTTATCCATAACGGCCATTCTCTTCTTACTGTATGTTGTAATATTATAAGTTTCATCAATTCAGATGAAGCATGATCCACGATGCCTTCCCAGGCCTTCATGAATACTGAATCATCTAAATCGAATGAAGGAAGCTTCTTAATTCTTAAACCTCTTGGGATTATTTTATTCGTTAAATATTTATTCAGATAAAGCATATCAAACCATTTTCTGGTATCCTTAAACAGAAGGGCTTCTAATTTTGTGAATTCTCTATTTAAAATCTCCCTCTCACTTAGTGGAGCAGAGTCCACTCTGTGAGCAGAGAAACTAAGATCATTATTTCTTAACTGTCTTCTAGTGAAGACATTTGAACCATAATGTTCCATTGTAGATAACAGTGGGTGCAGCCTCTAGTCCTAGAACTAACAAATTGAATCAAAAGAAAGGGGAGTGGGGGAGTGAAGGATGGACTGGGCGCTTCCCAAGTGATAAAAAGTAAATAGTATTCTAAGTGCAACATAAAAATACACAAATACACCTTACACCAAACAGTGAATAGATAATAAAACGTGTATAAAGCAGCTCAACTTCCTCTGGTGGGACAGTTCCAGATCCCAGGATATGGAGATTTCTTTTGCTTGGATGTGAGGAGGAGTGCAGGAAGATGTCGTGATATATGTAAAAGAAATTAAACATATATAGTGCAGACTGTAATCACTGCTAAAGTTCGTAGTAATCTACATATATAGTGCAGACTGTAATCACTGCTAAAGTTCGTAGTAATCTATAGAATAAAACTCACAAAAATCGCTGTATAATATCACATGTCAGAGATCCTTTAAAACTCACAAAAATCGCTGTATAATATCACATGTCAGAGATCCTTCTCTCTCTGACTGGAGCCCTTTTCAACCGCAAATGTTAGGATATCCCTCAGTAGGTGGGTATGAAAATAAAGAAAAACCACAATAGTGCATACTATTCGGACTCAGTATATTAACAAAATTAACAAGTGTACAGTAAACGCACATTTGCCATACAATAATCGGTGATAACATATAAATTGTGTGACCATAAATATATAACCAAAAGTTGTGATGATTATCTAGAGTCCAATAAAAGGATATGATGGTATATGGAATCCGGCAGAAAGCCATGGCGGACGAGGACGAAGAAAATGGGGGGTCCATGGGGAGGCCGGAAGAGTATCCAGAGGAACCTGCAAAGGGACTGGCCCTACGATGAAGGCAAGGGTACAGGGCGGGAGATCCCCCGGGGGGGATCGAGCGCCGAGTAAAAGAGACGGGAAGGCACCACACGGCGTACGCCAATCTGTGATATGTACGCAATAATTGAAGATAGTGTTGGGCTATACTGAGCTTAACTTATCTGCTGGAGTGATGCCATCTGGGCATTTACTGATATTTTTTTACAAGTTCGCTTCATGAATTCTTCTTCCTCAGTAATCAATTGTTCTTAATATGGAAGGTTGTGGTTCCTCGATCGGACATAGCATTGAACTTGATCTTCCCTTTTAAACAACACAGAGGCAAAGAATGTTGAATACCTTGCTTTTTCCTTTATTGTTTTCAAATAATTCTGCCTCCCCATCTCCACTGAAAAGTCCTATATTTTTCTTACTCATTTGATTGTTATTAAAGGTACTAAAGAACATTTAGGGTTTGTGACCATTACTTCTATTGCAATCCTGTTTTCATATCCATTGTTGTAATTGAATTGCCCTTTTGCATTTTTTGTTACTCCTTTAATTCTGATACAGTGCTCCGTCCCTTTGACTAAACAATTAAACGCACTTCCAATCTGGTCTGGATCCATATTCCCCCTACCTGTTTATTAGCCACTTAGTTTTGATTATGATTTTACGGATACTATTACACAAAGGGGTAGAACACATGATACAGTGTAGCTTTTCTAAACAATGTTTAAAACATGCAATTTATGCCCAGCATTCCTACATTTTCCCCTGCAAAAATACACCAGTTGTTAGACTTGTAGTTGAGACATCAGTTTAATTAATTGACCTTTCAAAAGTTAAAGGTCTTGTTGAATACCCAAGTAAGTATCTGTTTTTTATGATATTTATTATCAAAATGAGACCAGTTATGATCACTGTTACCCAAAGTTCCAGGACCTTGATATGTTTATTACTTTTACATTGTTTGATAGAAGACCAAATCCATAGCTGCCCCTGCATCACTGGTTGGTTCCTCAATAATTATGAGTGCATATAATTGTCTTTAGCACCCAAAACCATGTTCTTTTTGTTGTAAATGTTAATCTCATATGCCCAGTACTATGTCTGGATAATTAAAATCCCCCATTATGCAAACGGACCAATTTGATGCTTCTCCATTTGTCAAAAAGTATTTTAAGCTTCCCAATCTCGCAGATATTATGGTGATTTATATTCATATTCCCACAAAACAATTATTCTTAAACTGTCTTAAAAGACCTCCACTGCTAATTTCTATCCACAAGGGGGCGATCTCTACATTTTCATCTATTCCCTTCATAAAGCATCATCCCATTATAAAGTGTTTGAGATCCGGTTTATACATAAAAACATACATCCACCATCACCCTCTATATTTGTTCGATCACCTAAAGATCCTTACGAAAAGGGAAATAAAACCCTCTAAAATTAACTGTCCCAGATCCATGAGTTCATCACACAATATCTTGTTCAGTAATGCGTGTGGATATATACTTCTCCCTGTGCAGCTATTATTCAAAGCCCCCATTTTATCTGTCAGGCTTCTTGCTTAGCAGCATGCATTTAAGTTGTTTCGCCTGTACTATTATCGTATCTGCTCCTTCTTTCCGGTGCGCCCACTTGTTTAGTTTAGAAGTTTTCAGAATATATCATTATTTAGCTATCTCATGGGTGTCTCAACTGCTTGTCAAACTCACACTTAACCCAATTCTACCCACATACCATTTGTATCCTCCTCTATTTCCATTTAGTTCATTATCAGTTTCAGTTCCCGCTCCCCCTCACATCTAGTTTAAAATCCACTCCTCCACCATTTTAGTCCTTCTCCCCCCTAGCCACAAAAAGATAAATCTTCAGTGGTGCAATCCATCCCTATAATCATAGATAGCACCTCTCAGAAAAGGAGTCCCCAGTGCTCTATTAAACCCCAAACCCTCCTTCGCACCCAATTTCTTCTGAGCCATAATTAAACTCCCTGATCTCTGCGGATTGGGACTGTCTCCCTGTGGTAGCGCATGGAACTTGGGTAGTAATTTCAGATAAGACTACCTGGAGGATCACTTGCCTTTAAGAGCTTTTTGGCCTGATCCCTAAACTACAGTGTGGACTGTTCGCCGACCGCGGCTACAGCCGTCGCCTACAATTGGTGTGCCCAGGACTGGGAGGTCGCGAACGGCCCTTGTCTATGAGGGTCCACCCAACACACAAAAAAAAATGGTAGACAATTTTTCTCAGTTCCTTGAGAACAGCTCCACTAGCAGCAAGAAGCAGACTCGAGCGACAAGCCACAGTCAAATAGACAACGGGCCCCGGCGAGAGGAAAAGCTACTCCAATTGCTGTCCGAAGGCTCACCCCAGGCAGACAGGATACCAAAATAACCCACCGGGATGCTGCCTAAAATGAAGCCAACCGAGACCCAGAGGCATTTCTCCTCACTTTTGAAATGTAGCCACGCCCACGGCTGACAGTTTGATCGCTGGATTACGACTTTGGCTCCACTCACTCATAGGGAAGCTAACAAGCAGACCTACCGGCTCTTCCAGCAGACAGGCCATGGACTATCAGAAACTAAAGGCTGCTATTCTGCATAGCCTAGGCCTCTTGCCAGAACCTCCGCGACAGCGGTTCCAGACTTAAAATATACAAACAGAGACAGACCCCGGGTCGCGCCATCCGCTCTAGTAACACTTATGTACCAGGTGCATACAACCGAGAAGCATACCAAGCAGAAATCCTTGAACTAGTTTGTGCTCGAACAGTTCAACAATACTGCCCCCCTCTTCCCGCTCCTGGGTAAAAAACACACTGCATTTCCCCTGGATGTCAGCAGTCCGCTTGGTGGAAAACTTCCTGGGCGACACACCAACAGGATAGCTGGGAACGGCCGGTGCAAACACCAGTTGCTCGGTGATGCTAGAGGCAGGAGAGGAGACAATCGAGGGTCTACAACCCGCCCACTCGGGAGATCCGATCAACCCTTCGGAAGACCCTTTCCATCTCGGATGGTTCCTGGTATAAACTCCCGCAGAGACGCCCGTCCCGGGTCCGAGCCACTGGATCACTCAGGGAGGCCGCCACCACACTTATTCCCCGAGAACCTGGACTCTGTCACCCACCCGTGGAGAGGATACCCCACCAACTAGAAGGGAGACCCCACCATCCAACAGCAGAGAGTCCAAACACCGAGCCCCCCGAGAGCTTCCGCTGACGACCGAGGTTGCGGACACAGGAGATGATGAGATGGACTGTTCATATGGCAGAACCACTGCCACAGCTTGTCTCCGAGGGGACCACAATCCGTGGTTAGTCCCAGCATCTCTGGAGGGCATAATTCCAAGCAATAGATCTATCTTATGACTCTCCTTGAAATAGTCGAGTGTATCCATGGGGATACAAGAGATACTCTGCGGCGAACGTTCTACTTTCGTATCCAGGATCAAGAGGCTAGCCTACTAGTGGAAGTTGCCCCTGACTACATGCCTGTTCTACTTGGCCGAGACTGGCCCTACCTCGAAACATGTTGGCTCCTACTCCTACGGATCCTACTTCTCTTTACCGGAGAAGCCCGAGACTTGTTCCCTTTTTCCCCAGAGATTTTTCCCCGTAGACACTATGTCCCAAAGACACGTAACAGAGACGTGCGGAAAAAGAGGACTGGTTAAGATAGCTGGACTCTTGGTAACATTAATCAGCCCAAGAGACTGCAGGTCATGGCCAGGATGACCAGGGTTGGGGAACAATATAGATACGGGAATGGTGCCAGACCTGGATCTTCCTGACTTCCGTCAGAGGCAGAGGGAGGACCCAGCTCTGCTAACATATGAGAAGTGGTACGGTCAACAACAGATAATGGATGAACAAGGTAAAAGTGTTCCACATTTTGAACTGTTAATGACATCCTATATCGTGTGAATAAGGTTACACAACAGGGAGGTCATTCGTACGACGATGCTAGTCCCTAAAGGGTTAATTAAACAGTGTTCACCCTAGCCCATACTCTCCCATGGGTGTGTCATTTGGGCAGAGATAGACACGGACCGCATCTTGTCCCGGTTTTACTGGCCAGGCATACTGGTGACATCATGAAACTATGGTGACATGTCCTGAATGCCAGTTACTAGCCAAAAAGGACAGAAGCCGGTTCCCTTGGTTCCTCTGCCCGGTAGCCATCCCATTCGAGAGAATTGGGTAGATCTGGTCGGACCTTTAGAACCCTCTGCGAAGGGCCATAAATTTATACTCGTTGTTGTGAATTATGCCACAGATATCCTGAGGCCTTCCCTCTGAGATCAGCCATTGCTAAACAGGTTGCTCACAGGCTGTTAGAACTGTTTCTAGGGTAGGACTTTCCCAAGTAATGTTAACTGACCAGGGAACAAATTTCATGGCAAAGTTAATGCAGGATGTCCTGAAGTTTTGGAGGAAAATCCGTCCGGACCTGGTCTACCATCCTCAGACTGATGGATTGGTAGAGAGGTTTAACCGTACTTTAAAAACCATGCTTAGGAAGTTTTTGGACACTGAAAAGCTGCTTGGGATGAACTTTCCTGTTGTTTACGGTACGAGAAGTTCCCCAATCATCCACAGGCTTCTCCCCGTTTGAGCTCCATATATGACGCCACCACCTCGGGGTATTTCGACCTACTGAGAATCCTGGAGAGGAGCCTTCCCCTTCCAAGAATACCCTTCAGTATGTCATAGACCTTAGAACCACCTAGACATGATAGGTCGGTTTGCTAAGGAAACCTCAAATCTGCCAAGAACGTCAGAGATAGTACTGTACAACCAAAATGCTCGCTTAGGGTATTCCAACCTGGGGACCAAGTGATGCTACTACTACCGACATCAGAGAGTAAACTCCTGCAAAGTGGATGGGTCCTTTCCAAGTTCTCCCCGTACCGGGAGGTGAACTATGAGATCTCTCAACCAGGGTCCAGGAAGGGTAAACAATCTACCACACCACGTGAACCTCCTGAAACCCTGGAAAACGATGAATCGCTGTTCATTCACCCTCGGGAAGGAGAGACGGATTTGGGTCCACAGCATCCAAAGGGTAGTACGTACAATGACCATCATCTTCCCATGGGAGGGCAGTATACAACGGAACAAAGGTCAGACCTACAATAGGTGTGACCAGTTCCAGAGGTTTTTATATTTGAGACAGAACCTTTATGGCCCGTCCCTAAGATTGCCAGAGAGCCGAAAAGACCTGGTAGAGAGGGAGATAATAGACATGTTGGAATTGGGCGTATCGAGGAGTCCCACAGCGAATGGTGTAGCCCTATCGTGTGTTGGTCCCTAAACCAGATGGGAAGGTGAGATTTTGCGTCGATCTGCGAAAGGTAAATGCTGTATCTAGATTTGATGCATACCCCATGCCTAGGGTGGATGAATTGCTTGACTCGCTTGGTAAAGCCGAGTATATCTCCACCCTAGATCTCACGAAAGGATATTGGCAGATACCTCTAGCGGAAGAATCCAAATGCAAAACTGCCTTCACCACCCCTCTCGGTTTATACCAATTCGTCACTATGCATTTGGTTACATGGGGCTCCAGCACACTTCCAAAGGTTATTGGACAAGGTACATGACCCATAGGGCATATGCCGCGGCCTACTGGGATGACATTGTCATCTATAGCAGCAACTGGCAGTCGCATATAAATAGGTTAAGGGCAGTCCTAACGTCCTTAAGAGAAGCAGGGCTCACGCAAATCCCAAAAAATGTGCCCTGGTTAAATCCACTACAAAGTACTTGGGCTATGCCGTTGGTGAAGGGATAGTAAGGCCACTACTAGCAAGGTGGCCACCATAAAGGAAGCCCCCACCCCACAGACAAAGACACAGGTCCGCGCCCTTTGGGGTCGCAGGGTATTACAGGCGGTTTATCCCCAATTTTTCAGAAATTCGCACCCCTAACAGATCTGACAAAAATAGTGCCCCGACCCAAGTTAATGGTCTTGGGTGGCCAAGACCCTTTGACATGCTTAAAAAGTGCCTGTCAGAGGCCCCCGCTCTTCGGAGCCCAGATTTTAAGAGCCCTTCATCATCCGACGGAGGCCTCAAGGTAGGACTGGGAGCAGTGCTGTCCCAGCATATTGATGGTGTTGAACATCCAATACTGTTCATCAGCCGGAAGCTGTTCCAGGGAAGTGAGGTATTCCGTCATTGAGAAGGAGCGCCTCGCGGTAAAATGGGCAATTGAGGCCTTGACATTATGTCGCCGAGTACACTTCACCCTGGTACCTGACCATGCGCTCTTGAGTGGTTAAACACCATGAAGGACACAAACTCAAGGTTGCCAGGTGGTATATGGCCCTCCAACCCTTCTCTTTTGACATTTAGCATAGACCCGGAAAGACCATGGAAATGCTGATTTTTTGTCAAGAGAAGAGTGGAGGTCAGCTTCAGCGTGGGGACACTACCACACACAAACAGGGAGGTATGTGACAGAGTGAAGTCAACTCCTATCAGTTACGCCTGGGAGACATATGTCTGAGTGCTTCATCCAGCACTCTCTAAGGGTTAACTCATGGAGTTAGGTAGTCAGGATGTAATCTGACACCTAGAGCCAGCAAGGTAGAAAAGGATGTTGTTACTAGCAGTAGCTGGCTCTCTCAGACCGAGACACATGGATAGATTTGCTCTAGACAGACGGATACCACACACTACTTACTGCAGCCAAGTAAGATTTGTTTCATTTGTTTCATGACTGCTTAAAAGACTCTGAAGGTTTGGTTATGGTTTAGCCAGCCAGCTTGCTAGATAGGTCTGCTGTGTTAGTTAGTTTTTCTCCCAACATGGAGCAGGATTTATTTGTTTAAGGGACAGTGTACCCGCTGTTTATTTTGTAATGGAGAAATAAGCCATTGAACGTTTTTCATTATCATGAAACTAACGTGTGGACTGTTCCCTGACCTCAGCTACAGGCCGTCCTGCCACAAGCACAGTCCAAGGTACTGTACTAGCAGGGTTCAGGCAACAAGAGGTTAACAGGCAGGTAAGTCTCTGGAACAAGGATGTGGCAAGGCACGGCATCACAATGACTATGCTAGCAAGAAATGAGCAGACTGAAGGTATATATAAGGAGAGCCTCCATAAGCCGCAAGGGCGGAACCAGGAAGTGAGTGCCGATAGGATGCTGGTGCCACAGGTTCCTATGATGCAGCCTAATCGGGGATGAGGGCGAACTGCTCGGGCGCTGTCCCGCACGAGTCACGGAGGCCAGGGGGCGGGGCTTGGAGCGTGAGTCACTCCCACGCTGATTATTGGGGTAAGAGGGGGCGGGAATCAATGTGTGCGCCGCCCCACGCGCGTCGCAGAGTTTGAGGGGTGGAGCCAGAACACGCGTCATTCCCACGGTGATCCTGACTCCAATCAGAGCGGGCGGAGCTTGACTCGCACGTCGCAGGGAGGCTGGCCAAACGCACCCGTCGTGTGTCAGAGAGTTGGTGGTTCCTATCCACGGGCACAGGGTAAGGATGAGCAAGTCCGCTCGCGTGTACTGGCACCACGAAACCGCGCATCCTGGGTTCCGTCAGGAAGGCTTGTTGTGGTGAGGAGACGGTCTGCGACCACCAGATAGCGAATCCTCACAGTAATCCCACTTTAGAGCCACCTCCGGGCGACTCCATGATGGTTTCTCAGAAATTTGGCATGAAACATACAGACCAGTTTGGCTGGCGTGAACCCGGTGGCTCAGAATCCAGGATCTCTCCTCCTGCCGAAACCTCTCCAATGCACCAGATAGTGCAGCGAACCTCTGGAGATCTTAGAGTCAAGAATAGATTGGATCTCGTATTCATGTTGTCCTTGAACCATGATGGTGAGGTGGGGGCCACCGGAACTGAAAAGGCATTCTAGACCACCGGTTTAGAGAGAAAATTGAAATACAGTAGGAATCTTCAAAGAAGGAGGGAGAGCGAGACGATATGCCACCGGGTTGATCCTTTCGGAAATCGCAAAGGGTCCAAGAATCTAGGTGCGAACTTCATAGAGGGTACCTTCAGCCTGATGTTCCTGGATGACAACCAGACTTTTTCACCAGGGTTTAAGGTCCAGAGCAGGTTCGCGGTGGCGATCTGCCTGATTCTTTTGCCTATTGACTGCTTGCCTGATGTTCACCTGAATCTTTTTCCATAGGTCCTGTAGGGTCTTTACCTGTCATCCTTGCTGAGAGCCTGAGGAAGGTAAAACAAGAGAAAGAGTAAAAGGTTGAAACCATAATTTACGAAGAAGGTGATTCCAGGGTAGAGCTGCTTTGTCGTTATTGTGGGCAATTCTGCCAGGGTAAGAGTTCTGCCCATCATCTTGGGAATCTGACGTAAAGCACATAGATACTGTTCAAGGGACTGGATGGTACTCTCCATTTGACCATTGGTCTGTGGTGGTATCCCGACGTGAAAGGGAGGGCGATACCTAGCTGAAGGCAAAATGAGCGCCAGAAAAGAGAAATGAATTATGATCCTCTATCTGAAACTGTTTCCAAGGGTACTCCATGTAGCCGAAGATCTCCCTGATAAGATGTAATTTAATCTAGGAGAGTTGGCAGGCCCTTGAGGGGTATGAAATGGGCCTGCTTCGAAAAACGATCTACTACTACAAGAATCCGGTCCAACCCGTGGAAATAGGCAAGTCCACAATGAAATCCTACGACAAATGTGTCCATGCCGATCCGGAACAGGTAGAGGTTGAAGGAACCTGGAGGAGGGTATTTTATTACATCTGGTTCCTACGACTTGGTGCCCCGCCATTGCCAAACCAATTGCTTCCATAGTCAACTCTATCCTGTCTGCAGGCCATATCCCTAAGACCTGGAAAACTGCTAGAGTTGTCCCATCTTCAAAAGTGGGGACAAAAACACTTCTCAAACTACAGGCCAATCTCACTTCTCCCAATTCTATCCAAAGTCATGGAAAAATGTGTCCACTCCCAATTAAGCGTTACTACTATACCAATTATAAAAAACAAGTGTACTAACCAAGCGCTAGACCGATAATAAGTGCAGTGCACAAAACAGCCTGGTGATCTAATGTAGGTAAAATCTCAATTATGCCCAAAAACAATTAAAAATACAAAAATTGAAATATACCTGGCGCATGTGAAAGATAATCAATAAACATGATAACATATAAATTGTGTGACCATAATATATAACCAAAAGTGGTGATGATTATCTAGAGTCCAATAAAGGATATGATGGATATGGAATGAATAGAGTCCTTTTCTTCAGTGATAATCAAAGATAGACTCAGTCCTCCAACCATGTGAAGAAGTTCCTCCCTGCAGCAGCTGTTTCCTATATGTTAAGACATAAACCAGGGACACAACATTGCGCAGTGCAGTTTGTAAGCAAATACGCCCTCTGATATAACTGTCCAGAGAAGGCCTACTTACTAGAGGTAAGAAGGCAGCATACTGTACAGTTGAGAGAAACTGTGTCTTGGGTCATGGTTGGAGGACTGAGTCTATCTTTGATTATCACTGAAGAAAAGGACTCTTATTCTTCCATATCCCATCACAGAAAAACCACAATAGTGCATACTATTCGGACTCAGTATATTAACAATATTAACAAGTGTACAGTAAACTCACATTTGCCATACAATAATCAGTGATAACATATAAATTGTGTGACCATAAATATATAACCAAAAGTGGTGATGATTATCTAGAGTCCAATAAAAGGATATGATGGTATATGGAATGAATAGAGTCCTTTTCTTCAGTGATAATCAAAGATAAACTCAGTCCTCCAACCATGACCCAAGACACAGTTTCTCTCAACTGTATGCTGCCTTCTTACCTCTAGTAAGTAGGCCTTCTTTTGGACAGTTATATCAGAGGGCGTATTTGCTTACAAACTGCACTGCGCAATGTTGTGTCCCTGGTTTATGTCTTAACATATAGGAAACAGCTGCTGCAGGGAGGAACTTCTTCACATGGTTGGAGGACTGAGTCTATCGTTGATTATCACTGAAGAAAAGGACTATATTCATTCCATATATCATCTTATCCTTTTTTTGGACTCTAGATAATCATCACCACTTTTGGTTATATATTTATGGTCACACAATTTATATGTTATCACTGTTTATTGATTATCTTTCACATGCGCCAGGTATATTTCAATTTTTGTATTTTTAATTGTTTTTTGGGCATTAATTGAGATTTTACCCACATTAGATCACCAAGCTGCTTTTTGTGCACTGCACTTATTATCAGGTCTAGCGCTTGTTTTAGTAAACTTGTTTTTTATTATTGTTATAGTAATCGCTTAATTGGGAGTGGACACATTTTTCCATGACTTTGGATAGAATTGGGAGAAGTGAGATTGGCCTGTAGTTTGAGACAGTGTTTTTGTCCCCACTTTTGAAGATTGGGACAACTCTAGCAGTTTTCCAGGTCTTAGGGATAATCTGTGCCAGGAGACAAGATTGCACCTAGTTCATGGGGGGGTTCTATAAACTCCTCCCAAATCCCCATGAAAATGTTCGCACAGCTAGGTGTGCAAACGTCCCCATGGCTGTACCACACTTTTGTAGATAATATTGTCGTGATGAAACAGAATAATTTTTTTTCCAAAATAAAACGAATGGCTTCTAGTATAAAATCTGCCTGTTCTTCCCTAATCTCTGTATCCCTTTCCAAGATTTTTCTTACTGACTCTATCCCATCCAGATGGTTTATTGATGATATAAAGCTGAACATCAGCCGTGACTAAAATATATGATCTTCCCATTGTTATCATTTAAATTTTTATAATATCAGTGTGTCTTTAATATAAGAAAGTTGACACATATTTTGATAAAAAACAATCGATATATTGGGATAAATTGTTAGTCAACGAGTCAATGCCTCATATGATAGGTCTGCCTGGGGGATTTATAACATCTTTAGGATCTTAGGTAAAAAATAAAATAATGTAATCTTGGATTCTCCTTACATAAAAATTTAAATTCATCTCGTTTAATATTCCCGAATTTTTCCCTTTTAACAGAAATTCTTGTAGCTGTTAAAAAGGGATTAGTGGGGTTGTGGTCTAGGATCTGGTAAGTCTTCTCATCTTCAATATCCTATTTGCTTCATTCAAATACCAGGACCGATCCATCACCACAACCCCACCTCCCTTTCAGCTTGTTTTATAATTATGTCAATTCGTTGTTGTTAAACTCTCAAGAGCCTCCCTTTTGCTTTTTGTCAAGTATGTTTACAAATGTTGTTATTCTTGGTTAGTTTATTCAAATCTCCTAAAATCATTGGTAAAAACTCTAAAAATGTCCTTTATTGTGACTTGGGTAAAAGTGGATCTTTGTTTCAAATCAGTATGTTTTTTGATTTTAGTGTATGCTGTGGTTGCATATGTGTTTGCAATTTTGGTATTGCTCCATTTTTGGAAAAATGGTTATTATCCCTTTTTGGAATCTCTTTCTGGATAGCAATGGAGTCATTCCGTTTCACCGCTACCTTTATTCGTGGCCCAAGTTTTACTGTTCCCTGTAGGCGAATCTCCACATCACGTTCATATTTCCTATCCTTATTTTCCTTTAAATTAGATTCCAAATTTTCCAATTTTTTTGAAGCGTCTTATCATTTTCTTTAAAAACAGGATGGCTCATTAAGGGTTCTATTGTTTCTTATAGTATTAATTTCTTTATCCATAACGGCCATTCTCTTCTTACTGTATGTTGTAATATTATAAGTTTATCAATTCAGATGAAGCATGATCCACGATGCCTCCCAGGCCTTCATGAATACGAATCATCTAAATCGAATGAAGGAAGCTTCTTAATTCTTAAACTCTTGGGATTATTTTATTCGTTAATATTATTCAGATAAAGCATATCAAACCATTTGGTATCTTAAACAAGGGCTTCTAATTTTGTGAATTCTCTATTTAAATATCCCCTCACTTAGTGGAGCAGAGTCCACTCTGTGAGCAGAGAAACTAAGATCAATTTTAACTGTCTTCTAGTGAAGACAATTTGAACCATAATGTTCCATTGTAGATAACAGTGGTGCAGCCTCTAGTCCTAGAACAACAAATTGAATCAAAAGAAAGGGGAGTGGGGGAGTGAAGGATGGACTGGGCGCTTCCCAAGTGATAAAAAGTAAATAGTATTATAGTGCAACAAAAAATACACAAATACACCTTACACCAAACAGTGAATAGATAATAAAAAACGTGTATAAAGCAGCTCAACTTCCTCTGGTGGGACAGTTCCAGATCCCAGGATATGGAGATTTCTTTGCTTGGATGTGAGGAGGAGTGCAGGAAGATGTCGTGATATATGTAAAAGAAATTAAACATATATAGTGCAGACTGTAATCACTGCTAAAGTTCGTAGTAATCTATAGAATAAAACTCACAAAAATCGCTGTATAATATCACATGTCAGAGATCCTTCTCTCTCTGACTGGAGCCCTTTTCAACCGCAAATGTTAGGATATCCCTCAGTAGGTGGGTATGAAAAAAAAAAACACAATAGTGCATACATCGGACTCAGTATATTAACAAAATTAACAGTGTACAGTAAACGCCATTTGCCATACAATAATCGGTGATAACATATAAATTGTGTGACCATAAATATATAACCAAAAGTGTGATGATTATCTAGAGTCCAATAAAAGGTATGATGGTATATGGAATGAATAGAGTCCTTTTCTTCAGTGATAATCAAAGATAGACTCAGTCCTCCAACATGACCCAAGACACAGTTTCTCTCAACTGTACAGTATGCTGCCTTCTTACCTCTAGTAAGTAGGCCTTCTCTTGGACAGTTATATCAGAGGGCGTATTTGCTTACAAACTGCACTGCGCAATGTTGTGTCCCTGGTTTATGTCTTAACATATAGGAAACAGCTGCTGCAGGGAGGAACTTCTTCACATGGTTGGAGGACTGAGTCTATCTTTGATTATCACTGAAGAAAAGGACTCTATTCATTCCATATACCATCATATCCTTTTATTGGACTCTAGATAATCATCACCACTTTTGGTTATATTTATGGTCACACAATTTATAGATGTTATCACTGTTTATTGATTATCTTTCACATGCGCCAGGTATATTTCAATTTTTGTATTTTTAATTGTTTTTTGGGCATTAATTGAGATTTTACCTACATTAGATCACCAGGCTGCTTTTTGTGCACTGCACTTATTATCAGGTCTAGCGCTTGTTTTAGTACACTTGTTTTTTATAATTGGTATAGTAATCGCTTAATTGGGAGTGGACACATTTTTCCATGACTTTGGATAGAATTGGGAGAAGTGAGATTGGCCTGTAGTTTGAGACAGTGTTTTTGTCCCCACTTTTGAAGATTGGGACAACTCTAGCAGTTTTCCAGGTCTTAGGGATATGGCCTGCAGACAGGATAGAGTTGACTATGGAAGCAATTGGTTTGGCAATGGCTGGGGCACCAAGTCGTAGGAACCTAGATTGTAATAAATACCTCCTCCAGGTCTCCTTCAACCTCTACCTGTTCCGGATCGGCCATGGACACATTTGTCGATGGATTTCATTGTGGACTTGCCTATTTCCACGGGTATGGACGCGATTCTTGTAGTAGTAGATCGTTTTTCGAAGCAGGCCCATTTCATACCCCTCAAGGGCCTGCCCAACTCTCCTAGATTAAATTACATCTTTATCAGGGAGATCTTTCGGCTACATGGAGTACCCTTGGAAACAGTTTCAGATAGAGGATCATAATTCATTTCTCTTTTCTGGCGCTCATTTTGCCTTCAGCTAGGTATCGCCCTCCATTTCACGTCGGGATACCACCCACAGACCAATGGTCAAATGGAGAGTACCATCCAGTCCCTTGAACAGTATCTACGTTGCTTTACGTCAGATTCCCAAGATGACTGGGCAGAACTCTTACCCTGGCAGAATTTGCCCACAATAACGCACAAAGCAGCTCTACCCTGGAATCACCGTTCTTCGTAAATTATGGTTTCAACCCTTTTACTCTTCCTCTTGTTTTACCTTCCTCAGGCATCTCAGCAACGGATGACAGGATAAAGACCCTACAGGACCTATGGAAAAAGATTCAGGTGAACATCAGGCAAGCAGTCAATAGGCAAAAGAATCAGGCAGATCGCCACCGCGAACCTGCTCTGGACCTTAACCCTGGTGAAAAAGTCTGGTTGTCATCCAGGAACATCAGGCTGAAGGTACCCTCTATGAAGTTCGCACCTAGATTTCTTGGACCCTTTGCGATTTCCGAAAGGATCAACCCGGTGGCATATCGTCTCGCTCTCCCTCCTTCTTTGAAGATTCCTACTGTATTTCACATTTCTCTTCTCAAACCGGTGGTCTAGAATGCCTTTTCAGTTCCGGTGGCCCCCACCTCACCCATCATGGTTCAAGGACAACATGAATACGAGATCCAATCTATTCTTGACTCTAAGATCTCCAGAGGTTCGCTGCACTATCTGGTGCATTGGAGAGGTTTCGGCCAGGAGGAGAGATCCTGGATTCTGAGCCACCGGGTTCACGCAGCCAAACTGGTCTGTATGTTCCATGCCAAATTTCCTGAGAAACCATCATGGAGTCGCCCGGAGGTGGCTCCTAAAGTGGGATTACTGTGAGGATTCGCTATCCTGGTGGTCGCAGACCGTCTCCTCACCACAACAAGCCTTCCTGACGGAAACCCAGGATGCGCGGTTTCGTGGTGCCAGTACACGCGAGCGGACCTTGCTCATCCTTACCCTGTGCCCATGGATTAGGAACCCACCAACATCTCTGACACACGACGGGTGCGTTTGGCCAGCCTCCCTGCCGACGTGCGAGTCAAGCTCCGCCCCGCTCTGATTGGAGTCAGGATCACCGTGGGAATGACGCGTGTTCTCGGCTCCACCCCTCAAACTCTGCGACGCGCGTGGGGCGGCGCACAATTGATCCCGCCCCCTCTTACCCCAATAATCAGCGTGGGAGTGACTCACGCTCCAAGCCCCGCCCCCTGGCCTCCGTGACTCGTGCGGGACAGCGCCCGAGCAGTTCCGCCCTCATCCCCGATTAGGCTGCATCATAGGGCACACCTGTGTGCACCAGCATCCTATCGGCACTCACTTCCTGGTTCCGCCCTTGCGGCTATTGGAGGCTCCTCCTATATATACCTTCAGTCTGCTCTCATTTCTTGCTAGCATAGTCATTGTGATGCCGTGCCTTGCCACATCCTTGTTCCAGAGACCTTACCTGCCTGTTAACCTCTTGTTGCCTGAACCCTGCTAGTACAGTACCTTGGACTGTGCTTGTGGCAGGACGGCCTGTAGCTGAGGTCAGGGAACAGTCCACACGTGTAGTTTCATGATAATGAAAAACGTTCAATGGCTTTATTTCTCCATTACAACATAACATGCTGGTACACTGTCCCTTTAAACAAATAAATCCTGCTCCATGTTGGGAGAAAAACTAACTAACACAGCAGACCTATCTAGCAAGCTGGCTGGCTAAACCATAACCAAACCTTCAGAGTCTTTTAAGCAGTCATGAAACAAATGAAACAAATCTTACTTTGGCTGCAGTAAGTAGTGTGCTGTATCCGTCTGTCTAGCAGCACATCTATCCATGTGCTCTGGTCTGAGAGAGCCAGCTACTGCTAGTAACAACATCCTTTTCTACCTTGCTGGCTCTCAGGTGTCAGATTACATCCTGACTACCTAACTTCCACCTGAGTTAACCCTTATGAGTGCTGGATGAAGCACTCAGACATATGTCTCCCAGGCGTAACTGATAGGAGTTGACTTCACTCTGTCACATACCTTCCCTGTTTGTGTGTGGCTAGTGTCCCACACGCTGAAGCCTGACCCTCCACTCCTTCTCTTGACAAAAAATCAGCATTTCCATGGTCCTTTCCGGGTCTATGCTAAATGTCAAAAGAGAAGGGTTGGAGGGCCATATACCACCTGGTCAACCTTGAGTTTGTGTCCTTCATGGTGTTTAACCACTCAAGAGCGCATGGTCAGTGACCAGGGTGAAGTGTACTCCGGCGACATAATGTCTCAAGGCCTCAATTGCCCATTTTACCGCGAGGCGCTCCTTCTCAATGACGGAATACCTCACTTCCCTTGGGAACAGCTTCCGGCTGATGAACAGTATTGGATGTTCAACACCATCAAATTGCTGGGACAGCACTGCTCCCAGTCCTACCTCTGAGGCATCCGTCTGGATGATGAAGGGCTCTTTAAAATCTGGGCTCCGAAGAGCGGGGCCCTCTGACAGGCACTTTTTAAGCATGTCAAAGGCGTCTTGGCACTCCCAAGACCATTTAACTTGGGTCGGGGCACTATTTTTTGTCAGATCTGTTAGGGGTGCAGAAATTTCTGAAAAATTGGGGATAAACCGCCTGTAATACCCTGCGAACCCCAAAAGGGCGCGGACCTGTGTCTTTGTCTGTGGGGTGGGGGCTTCCTTTATGGTGGCCACCTTGCTAGCTAGTGGCCTTACTATCCCTTCACCAACGGCATAGCCCAAGTACTTTGTAGTGGATTTACCCAGGGCACATTTTTTGGGATTTGCAGTGAGCCCTGCTTCTCTTAAGGACGTTAGGACTGCCCTTAACCTATTTATATGCGACTGCCAGTGTCTGCTATAGATGACAATGTCATCCAAGTAGGCCGCGGCATATGCCCTATGGGGTCATAGTACCTTGTCCAATAACCTTTGGAACGTGGCTGGAGCCCCATGTAACCCAAATGGCATAGTGACGAATTGGTATAAACCGAGAGGGGTGGTGAAGGCAGTTTTGCATTTGGATTCTTCCGCTAGAGGTATCTGCCAATATCCTTTCGTGAGATCTAGGGTGGAGATATACTCGGCTTTACCAAGCGAGTCAAGCAATTCATCCACCCTAGGCATGGGGTATGCATCAAATCTAGATACAGCATTTACCTTTCGCAGATCGACGCAAAATCTCACCTTCCCATCTGGTTTAGGGACCAACACGATAGGGCTACACCATTCGCTGTGGGACTCCTCGATCACGCCCAATTCCAACATGTCTATTATCTCCCTCTCTACCAGGTCTTTTCGGCTCTCTGGCAATCTCTAGGGACGGGACCATACAGGTTCTGTCTCAATCCTAAAAACATCTGGGAACTGGTCACATACCTCTAGTAGGTCTGACCTTTGTTCCGTTGTTAACTGCCCTCCCATGGGAAGCTGATGGTCATTGTACGTACTACCCTTTGGATGCTGTGGACCCAAATCCGTCTCTCCTTCCCGAGGGTGAATGAACAGCGATCTCATCGTTTTCCAGGGTTTCAGGAGGTTCACGTGGTAGATTTGTTTACCCTTCCTGGACCCTGGTTGAGAGATCTCATAGTTCACCTCCCCGGTACGGCGGAGAACTTGGAAAGGACCCATCCACTTTGCAAGGAGTTTACTCTCTGATGTCGGTAGTAGTAGCATCACTTGGTCCCCAGGTTGGAATACCCTCAAGCGAGCATTTTGGTTGTACAGTACTACCTCTCTTGACGTTCTTGGGCAGATTTGAGGTTTTCCTTAGCAAACCGACCTATCATGTCTAGGTAGGTTTCTAAGGTCTATGACATACTGAAGGGTATTCTTGGAAGGGGAAGGCTCCTCCTCCCAGGATTCCTTCAGTAGGTCGAAAATACCCCGAGGTTGGCGTCCATATTGGAGCTCAAACGGGGAGAAGCCTGTGGATGATTGGGGAACTTCTCGTACCGTAAACAACAGGAAAGTTCATCCCAAGCACGCTTTTCAGTGTCCACAAACTTCCTAAGCATGGTTTTTAAAGTACGGTTAAACCTCTCTACCAATCCATCAGTCTGAGGATGGTAGACCGAGGTCCGGACGGATTTTACCTCCAATAACTTCAGGACATCCTGCATTAACTTTGCCATGAAATTTGTTCCCTGGTCAGTTAACATTACTTGGGGAAGTCCTACCCTAGAAAACAGTTCTAACAGCCTGTGAGCAACCTGTTTAGCAATGGCTGATCTCAGAGGGAAGGCCTCAGGATATCTGGTGGCATAATCTACAACAACGAGTATAAATTTATGTCCCTTCGCAGAGGGTTCTAAAGGTCCGACCAGATCTACCCCAATTCTCTCAAATGGGATGGCTACCAAGGGCAGAGGAACCAAGGGAACCGGCTTCTGTCCTTTTTGGCTAGTTAACTGGCATTCAGGACATGTCTCACATAGTTTCATGATGTCACCATGTATGCCTGGCCAGTAAAACCGGGACAAGATGCGGTCCGTGGTCTTATCTCTGCCCAAATGACCACCCCATGGGAGAGTATGGGCTAGGGTGAACACTGTTTTAATTAACCCTTTAGGGACTAGCATCTGTCGAATGACCTCCCCTGTTTGTGTAACCTTATTCACACGATATAGGATGTCATTTAACAGTTCAAAATGTGGGAACACTTTTACACCTTGTTCATCCATTATCTTGTTGTTGACCTGTACCACCTTCTCATATTGTCTAGCCAGAGCTGGGTCCTCCCTCTGCCTCTGACGGAAGTCAGGAAGATCCAGGTCTGGCACCATTCCCGTATCTATCTGTTCCCCACCCTGGTCATCCCTGGCCATGACCTGCAGTCCTTTGGGCTGATTAATGTTACCAAGAGTCCCAGCCTATCTTAACCAGTCCTCTTTTTCCGCACGTCTCTGTTTACGTGTCTTTGGGACATAGTGTCTACGGGGAAAAATCTCTGGGGAAAAAGGGAACAAGTCTCCGGGCTTCTCCGGTAACAGAGAAGTAGGATCCGTAGGAGTAGGAGCCAACAATGTTTCGAGGTAGGGCCAGTCTCGGCCAAGTAGAACAGGAGCATGTAGTCAGGGAGCAACTCCCACTAGTAGGCTAGCCTCTTGATCCTGGATACGAAGTAGAACGTTCGCCGCCAGGTATCTCTTTGTATCCCCATGGATACACTCGATATTTCAAGGAGAGTCATAAGATAGTCTATTGCTTGGAATTATGCCCTCCAGAGATGCTGGGACTAACCACGGATTGTGGTCCCCTCGGAGACAAGCTGTGGCAGTGGTTCTGCCATATGAACAGTCCATCTCATCATCTCCTGTGTCCGCAACCTCGGTCGTCAGCGGAAGCTCTCGGCGGGGCTCGGTGTTTGGACCTCTCTGCTGTTGGATGGGGTCCTCCCTTCTAGTTGGTGGGGTTATCCTCTCCACCGGGTGGGTGACAGGAGTCCAGGTTCTCGGGGAATACTGTGGGTGGCGGCCTCCCTTGAGTGATCCAGTGGCCTCGGACCCGGGACGGGCGTCTCTGCGGGAGTTTATACCAGGAACCCTCCGAGATGGGAAAGGGTCTTCCGATCGGGTTGACTGGATCTCCCGAGCTGGCGGGTTGTAGACCCCTCGATTGTCTGCTCTCCTGCCTCTAGAGATTTTAGCAAGAACAGGAAGGTGTTCTAGTAAGTTCACCTGCAAGGGGTCATGGTCAGTGCCTATTAAATGTATGTACCAGCCAGTGGAGCTACACATACCGAGAAGAGTTTCTTGAGCAGAAAGCAAGAGTCGGGGAGGTGTAGAGAGAGAAATTAGGGCTGAGATGTAAGGAGGGACAGAAGCGTTTATAGCCTTAAAATAGAAGAGGATAATTTTGTAAGTGATACAGAGTTTAAAAGGAAGCTAGGAGAGGGATTTCAGCAGGAGAGAAGCCGAGGTAGATTTAGAAGAAGAGTAACATGATTCTAGCAGCTTGTTTAGACATACATGTGTGGGGAAGAAACGGTGAGAGCAGAAAGGCAGACATTAGATGGTTACAATAGTCGAGACGGGAGAGAATGAGGGCTTGCATTAGAGTTTTAGCAGTAATGGATGTAACAGTACTAGTGTATACAGACTAATAGCAGATTTAAGGAAAGATCTAGAGTCTTGCTTTTTCTCCTGACAAGAAATTGTCAAGCAGTCAAGCGTACAGGGTAACTGAGCGAAGCTCTGTGTAAACTTTATCTGGCTTATTGAAGCCTTACAGTACTGTACAACATCAGATGTAGCACTGCATCTAAGGCATCCTCATAACTGTCTGTATGTAATGTCCTTAAACAGAATTACCTGACCCTTAGCTGATCTTGTGCAACAAGAATTTTACCTGTGGAAAATGGCACAAAGCGTCACTTTTCTTGAAGCAGCCATTGTCATCCAGAAAGTGGCCGGATTGAATTTGTTAGAGTGGCAAAATGGGCTGGGGGTCCCAGAGAACAGAGCACACAGCAACGGATAGAAATCAGTACCCTGTGCTCATGGGGTGAGAAATGTATTTAGGGCAGGATTTGTAACATGATCCCCCAAGAATTGCCCTTGATATGTTGTTTTTTTTATTCCCAAAGGTTGGGAGTTATTGATACTGTGATGTTTATGGTGTGTTTTCTTTATTGAAAGTGTTACAACCGCTAACTTTATTTTATTCCATAATGACACTCAAATGAGTACACAAGGTAGCACACCACGTTTGTTTCCTTCTATCCATTTAAAAACATGTATATTTCCCTTAAACTGCATTGCACAGGAATGCGAGACCAATATAGTTATGAAAGTGCAAGAATCCCATAAAGGCAACATGCAAAGCAATTGCATTGAAGTGCCAGAGTAGTCTATTTAACTGGTCACAATGTTTTTACGGACTGTAGTATGAAGAGGTTAAATAGTAGAGATGAGCAAAAAAATTCTGCAAATTATGATCTGCCTCGGATCCACTGTTTAATTTGGCCTGCGGATCGGTCCCAAAAGGGTGGACACCTTTTTTTGGATTTTTTTTATTCACTGACAATCCACATGGCGGATTATAATTTGTGGTCGGATTGTTAAAATGTTTTAACTCGATTAAATCCAACGGGGAAGAGAAACAGATTTTTAACAATCTGGTGTGGATTTTTAACACCTCTGCGGTGCGGATTTCGGATTCAATTCATTGTAGATCAGTGTGGAATCTTAAAAATCACCCGATTCTACCTACTTGAGGATTCAGATGAACTCACTTGGATTTTAGAGTACCAATTCATGGATGGATTTTGGTAAGGGCGATGAATTTGGTCTTATAAAACCAGGAAATTCCGGGAAATATCGATTTGAACTGGTTTGCTCAACTCTATTAAATAGTGCCACACAAGCACCAGGACAATTACTTTAGGGATGGTGTATCCTCGGAAATGTGTATCCTTTGTGACTGAATGAGGGACATTCAAAGAACAACATCACTGAATCTCTGGATCTCATGGATCACGGCGTCTGTATATGGCATCTTTCCACGGTCCTCAATATTCGGGGCACGGTTCTGGCCAATCACACGATCAATTTCTTCGTGCAGTTTTGCTGTCAAAAAACTGAATTTAATGTTTTGATTAAAAAAACCAAACCACACTGAGAAAATGTCTGCTCATGGAAGAGAGATCTAAATGGCACTTACAAAACGACTAAATCAGGATAGTATTACACAAAAAGGATAATAGCCAAAGAAAATATAAAATAAATCATTCAAGAAGTGTTTACTCAAGATAGTGAATAAATACCCTTGCACTGATTGTGGGGAACAGTGTATACTCAGTGTTTTTCAACCAGTTTCCTTGGAACACTTGGTTCCCCGGGCCTCCCTAATGGTTTACTTGAAATTTTCAGGTCACTTGGTAAATTGTACCAAATTCAAAAAAAATTACAATGCATTTGATCTCAGACGCGTTTTAAGAAGGTTGGGGTTCCTTACAATGCGTCTGATCTCAGACGAGCTATTAGAGAGGCTGGGTCCGCAGAATTTCACATACAGTAGAGTTCCTTGACTGAAAAAGTTTGGAAACCACTGGTATAACTGTTGAAAGGATTTATGATGTCTTTCGTTAGGTAACATTCTATTTTCCATAATAAGATGGTACACAGCAGGTGTTGTAATGAATTGGACCTGGAGTATGTGTACTGTACATAGGTAGCACGCTGTGACAACTTTTAGTTATTAACATTCAAAGTTTTGAATTGAGTTGATAACAATCATACAGACTTCAATTTATCAGGTCTACTATAATATCATTCTACACATACAGTTGTAGAAGACTTACATAGTTACATAGTAGATGAGGTTGAAAAAGACGTACGTCCATCAAGTTCAAACCTATGCTAAATTAGACAGATACTTATCCTATATCTATACTTACTATTGATCCAGAGGAAGCAAACAATAACCCCAGAGTCATATCATCCAATGAAATCTCTTAAGGGGAAAAACACATTCCTTTCTGACTCTAAGATTGGCAATCAGATTATTCCCTAGATCAAATCTTTCCCATGTAATTATTTGGTATTTGTATTTGTTACCTTTCTTTCTAAAAGATGTCCAACCTTTTTTTGTTAACAAATCTATTTGTATCTGCCATCACAGTCTCCATGGGTAATGAATTCCACATTTTAACTTCCTTACTGTAAAGAACCCTTTTCCTTTGTTGCTGGTGAAATCTCCTTTCCTCCAACCATAAAGGGTGCCCCCGATCCTTTCAATGCCCTTGGATGTAGTTCATTTGAAAGCTTCTGTACTGTCCCCGAATATATTTGTACATAATAGTTATCATATCCCCTCTTAGGACGCCTCTTCTAATGTAAATCATTAATTTAGTAGCCTCTCCTCATAAGTTAGATTGTCCATCCCCTTTATTAATTGGTGCTCAATCTCTGCCTCTCTCTAGTTCCATAATGTCTTTTCTTAGGATTGGTGCCCAAAATTGAGTCCATTTCAAGGTGTGGTCTAACTAATGCTGTGTAAGGGGCATGAGTTATTCCTTACTTCCCTTCCATCCTTGTCCGTTTGATGAAAATAAGATCTTCTTTGCTTTGCATCTACTTGCATGACTTTGGGCACTATTGCTAAGCCTGCTGTCTACAAGCATTCCTAAAACCTTCTCCATCAAGGATTCCCCAATATATCTCCATTTAATTTGTAAGTCGCCTTTTTATTCTTGCATCCCAAATGCATAACCTTACATTTATCTGTATTAAACTCCTCATCTGCCATTTACCTGCCCCGTTTCCAGTCTCTCCAAGTCCTTCTGAAAGAGAATTACATCCTGCTCTGATTCTATTACCTTACACAATTTAGTATCATCAAATATGTAACTTTGCTCTCAATGCCAACCTCAAGCATTAATAAACAAGTTAAAAAGCAGGGGTTCCAGTACCGATCCCTAGGATACTCCACTCACGACTTTAGCCCAACCTGAAAAAGTTCCATTTATGACAACCCTCTGTTGCTGTCCTTTAACCAGTTTTCAATCCAGGTGCATATATTGTTACTGAGTACAATTTTCTTTATTTGTACATCAACCTCTTGTGTGAAACCGTATCAAAGCCTTTGCAAAATCTAAGTAGACCACATCAACTGCATTACCCTGGTCTAAATTCCTACCTACCTCCTCAAAGAAACACATAGGTTAGGTTGGGCATGAATCTATCCTTCATAAATCCATGCTGACTATTACTAATAATTTTGTGTTTCCATTAGGTATTCCTGAATATTATCCCATATTAAACCTTCAAGTACTTTCCCTACTATTGAAGTCAAGTTTACAGGTCTGTAATTCCCCGGTTGTGATCTAGCTCCCTTTTAAAATATACTGTAGGCACCACATCGTGCTTACGCCAATCTTGTGAATATTACTGATATTAAATATAATTGTTTGGCTATTACTGAGCTTAACTTCTCTTGGATGTATGCCATCTGGGCATTTACTGAATTTTTTTCAAGTCGCTTATGAATTTCTTCCTCCTCAGTTAATCAATTGTTCATTAATATGGAGGTTGTGGCTTCCTCGTTCGGCACTGCTATTGAACTTGATTCTTCCCTTTTAAACACAGAGGCAAAGAATTGTTAAATACCTCTGCTTTTTCCTTTTTTTTCAAATAATCTGCCTACCATCTACACTGAAAGAGTCCTATATTTTCTTACTCATTTTTTTGTTTTAAGGTACTCAAAGAACATTTTAGGGTTGACCTTACTTTCTATTGCAATCCTTTTTTCATTATCCATTTTTGCTAATTGATTGCCCTTTTGCAATTTTTTTACATTCCTTATAATTCTGATACGATGTCTCCGTCCCTTCTGACTTAAACAATCTAAACGCCTTCCTCTTCTTGTCCATTTCCTCCCTACCTGTTTATTTAGCCACATTAGTTTTGACTTATTTATTTTACTGTATACTTATTACATCAAAGCATCGAAGCATACCAAGGCAGAAATCCTTGAACAGTTTGTGCTCAAACAGTTCATACAGATACTGCCCCCCTCTTCCGCCTCCTGGTAAAAGACACCTGCATTTTCCCTGGAGTCAGCAGTCCGCTTGGTGGAAAACTTCCTGGGCGACGACACCAACAGGATAGCTGGAACGGCCGGTCAAACACCAGTTGCTTCCGGTGATAGGGATTATTTTGGACGGGCAATCTAGGTTTATACCACAAAGACATCTGCCCTACACCTCTACTCACACTGGGCCGTGTGAGTATTTATTTATATTGTGAATCACCACGACCCCTCCTGCACCCAATTGCGGAAGGGTCATCATCTATCACAAAGATACCATCTTTTGGATTGTGCTTACACACGGCCGTGTAAGCATCTATTATATATTTTACCTTTATTTATTTATTTTTCATCATCCCACCCCCCCTTACTGGGTTTATTATATGTTAAACTGATTGTCCACAATTGTTTATATGTGCATCTATTTATCCCTCGCTCCCCCTATTCTGTTTGTCACCATGTATGCCTGGCCAGTAAAACCGGGACGAGATGCGGTCCGTGGTCTTATCTCTGCCCAAATGACCACCCCATGGCTAGGGTGAACACTGTTTTAATTAACTCTTTAGGGACTAGCATCTGTCGAATGACCTCCCCTGTTTGTGTAACCTTATTCACACGATATAGGATGTCATTCAACAGTTCAAAATGTGGGAACACTTTTACACCTTGTTCATCCATTATCTTGTTGTTGACCTGTACCACCTTCTTATATTGTCTAGCCAGAGCTGGGTCCTCCCTCTGCCTCTGACTGAAGTCAGGAAGATCAAGGTCTGGCACCATTCCCGTATCTATCTGTTCCCCACCCTGGTCATCCCTGACCATGACCTGCAGTCCTTTGGGCTGATTAATGTTACCAAGAGTCCCAGCCTTTCTTAACCAGTCTTCTTTTTCCGCAAGTCTCCGGGCTTCTCCGGTACCAGAGAAGTAGGCTCCGTAGGAGTAGGAGCCAACAATGTTTCGAGGTAGGGCCAGTATCGGCCAAGTAGAACAGGAGCAGGTAGTCAGGGAGCAACTCCCACTAGTAGGCTAGCCTCTTGATCCTGGATACGCAGTAGAACTTTCACCGTCAGGTATCTTTTTGTATCACCATGGATACACTCGATATTCCAAGGAGAGTCATAAGATAGTCTATTGCTTGGAATTAGGCCCTCTAGGATCAGGGTTTTTCAAGAGCCCGAGTCCAGCATGGCGTTTACTTTTGTCCCCTCCAGAGATGCTGGGACTAACCACGGATTGTGGTCCCCTCGGAGACAAGCTGTGGCAGTGGTTCTGCCATATGAACAGTCCATCTCATCATCTCCTGAGTCCGCCAACTCGGTCGTCAGCGGAAGCTCTCGACGGGGCTCGGTGTTTGGACCTCTCCGCTGTTGGATGGGATCCTCCCTTCTGGTTGGTGGGGTTATCCTCTCCACCGGGTGGGTGACAGGAGTCCAGGTTCTCGGGGAATACTGTGGGTGGCGGCCTCCCTTGAGTGATCCAGTGGCCTCGGACCCCGGACGGGCGTCTCTGCGGGAGTTTGTACCAGGAACCCTCCGAGATGGGAAAGGGTCTTCCGATCGGGTTGACTGGATCTCCCAAGCTGGCGGGTTGTAGACGCCTCGATTGTCTGCTCTCCTGCCTCTAGCATCACCGGAAGCAACTGGTGTTTGCACCGGCCGTTCCCAGCTATCCTGTTGGTTGTCGTCGCCCAGGAAGTTTTCCACCAAGCGGACTGCTGACTCCAGGAAAAATGCAGCGTGTCTTTTTACCCAGGAGCGGGATGAGGGGGGCAGTATCTGTATGAACTGTTTGAGCACAAACTGTTCAAGGATTTCTGCCTTGGTATGCTTCTCCGGTTGTATGCACATGGTACATAAGTCTACTAAGCGGTGGGCTACGACCCGGGGTATGTCTTTGTTTGCATATTTGACTGTCCGGAACCGCTGTCGGTAGGTCTCTGGCGTGAGGCTTAGGCGATCCAGAATAGCAGCCTTTAGTTTCTGATAGTCCATGGCCTCGTCCGCTGGAAGAGCCTGGTAGGCTGCTTGAGCTTCCCCTATGAGGAGTGGAGCCAGAGTCGTTACCCAGCGATCAACTGTCCAGCCGTGGGCCGTGGCTACCCTTTCAAAAGTGAGGAGAAATGCCTCTGGGTCTTCGGTTGGCTTCATTTAGGCAGCATCACCGGTGGGTTATTTGGAATCCCTGGTCTGCCTGGGGCTGAGCCTTTGGCCAGCAATTGGAGTAGCTTTTCCTCTCGCCGGGCCTGTTGCTCATCTTTCTGAGCTTGTCGCTCAGCTTGCTTCTCTGCTAGCTGGAGCTGTTGCTCAAGAAACTGAGAAAAAATTGTCTCCATTATTTTTTTCTGTGTGGCCCTTCAGATACAGGGGTCGTCCGACATCCCACTTCTGGCACCACTTGTGGCAGGACGGCCTGTAGCCGAGGTCAGGGAACAGTCCACATGTGTAGTTTCAGGATAATGAAAAACGTTCAATGGCTTTATTTCTCCATTACAACATAACATGCGGGTACACTGTCCCTTTAAACAAATAAATCCTGCTCCATGTTGGGAGAAAAACTAACACAGCAGACCTATCTAGCAGGCTGGCTGGCTAAACCATAACCAAACCTTCAGAGTCTTTTAAGCAGTCATGAAACAAATGAAACAAATCTTACTTTGGCTGCAGTAAGTAGTGTGCTGTATCCGTCTGTCTAGCAGCACATATATCCATGTGCTCTGGTCTGAGAGAGCCAGCTACTGCTAGTAACAACATCCTTTTCTACCTTGCTGGCTCTCAGGTGTCAGATTACATCCTGACTACCTAACTTCCATCTGAGTTAACCCTTATGAGTGCTGGATGAAGCACTCAGACATATGTTTCCCAGGCGTAACTGATAGGAGTTGACTTCACTCTGTCACATACCTCCCCTGTTTGTGTGTGGCTAGTGTCCCACACGCTGAAGCCCGACCCTCCACTCCTTCTCTTGACAAAAAATCAGCATTTCCATGGTCCTTTCCGGGTCTATGCTAAATGTCAAAAGAGAAGGGTTGGAGGGCCATATACCACATGGTCAACCTTGAGTTTGTGTCCTTCATGGTGTTTAACCACTTCAAGGGCGCATGGTCAGTGACCAGGGTGAAGTGTACTCCGGCGACATAATGTCTCAAGGCCTCAATTGCCCATTTTACCGCGAGGCACTCCTTCTCAATGACGGAATACCTCACTTCCCTTTGGAACAGCTTCCGGCTGATGAACAGTATTGGATGTTCAACACCATCAAATTGCTGGGACAGCACTACTCCCAGTCCTACCTCTGAGGCATCCGTCTGGATGATGAAGGGCTCTTTAAAATCTGGACTCCGAAGAGCGGGGCCCTCTGACAGGCACTTTTTAAGCATGTCAAAGGCGTCTTGGCACTCCCAAGACCATTTAACTTGGGTCGGGGCACTATTTTTTGTCAGATCTGTTAGGGGTGCAGAAATTTCTGAAAAATTGGGGATAAACCACCTGTAATACCCTGCTAACCCCAAGAAGGCGTGGACCTGTGTCTTTGTCTGTGGGGTGGGGGCTTACTTTATGGCGGCCACCTTGCTAGCTAGTGGCCTTACTATCCCTCCACCAACGGCATAGCCCAAGTACTTTGTAGTGGATTTACCCAGGGCACATTTTTTTGGATTTGCAGTGAGCCCTGCTTCTCTTAATGACGTTAGGACTGCCCTTAACCTTTTTATATGCGACTGCCAGTGTCTGCTATAGATGACAATGTCATCCAAGTAGGCCGCGGCATATGCCCTATGGGGTTGTAGTACCTTGTCCAATAACCTATGGAACGTGGCTGGAGCCCCATGTAACACAAATGGCATAGTGACGAATTGGTATAAACCGAGAGGGGTGGTGAAGGCAGTTTTGCATTTGGATTCTTCCGCTAGAGGTATCTGCCAATATCCTTTCGTGAGATCTAGGGTGGAGATATACTCTGCTTTACCAAGTGAGTCAAGCAATTCATCCACCCTAGGCATGGGGTATGCATCAAATCTGGATACAGCATTTACCTTTCGCAGATCGACGCAAAACCTCACCTTCCCATCTGGTTTAGGGACCAACACGATAGGGCTACACCATTCGCTGTGGGACTCCTCGATCACGCCCAATTCCAACATGTCTATTATCTCCCTCTCTACCAGGTCTTTTCGGCCCTCTGGCAATCTATAGGGACGGGACCGTACTTTTACGCCAGGTTCTGTCTCAATCCTATGCGACACTAAATCAGTCTGCCCTGGCAGCTCAGAAAAAACATATGGGAACTGGTCACATACCTCTAGTAGGTCTGACCTTTGTTCCGTTGTTAACTGCCCTTCCATGGGAACCTGATGGTCATTGTACGTACTACCCTTTGGAAGCTGTGGACCCAAATCCGTCTCTCCTTCCCGAGGGTGAATGAACAGTGATATCATCATTTTCCAGGGTTTCAGGAGGTTCACGTGGTAGATTTGTTTACCCTTCCTGGACCCTGGTTGAGAGATCTCATAGTTCACCTCCCCGGTGCGGCGGAGAACTTTGAAAGGACCCTGCCACTTCGCAAGGAGTTTACTCTCTGATGTCGGTAGAAGTAGCATCACTTGGTCCCCAGGTTGGAAGACCCTCAAGCGAGCATTTTGGTTGTACTGCCTCTCTTGACGTTCTTGGGCAGATTTGAGGTTTTCCTTAGCAAACCGACCTATCATGTCTAGGCGGTTTCTAAGGTCTATGACATACTGAAGGGTATTCTTGGAGGGGGAAGGCTCCTCCTCCCAGGATTCCTTCAGTAGGTCGAGAATACCCCGAGGTTGGCGTCCATATAGGAGCTCAAACGGGGAGAAGCCTGTGGATGATTGGGGAACTTCTCGGAGCGCAAACAACAGGAAAGGGAGAAGTTCATCCCAAGCTCGCTTTTCAGTGTCCACAAACTTCCTAAGCATGGTTTCTAAAGTACGGTTAAACCTCTCTACCAATCCATCAGTCTGAGGATGGTAGGTCGAGGTCCGGACGGATTTTACCTCCAATAACTTCAGGACATCCTGCATTAACTTTGCCATGAAATTTGTTCCCTGGTCAGTTAACATTACTTGGGGAAGTCCTACCCTAGAAAACAGTCCTAACAGCCTGTGAGCAACCTGTTTAGCAATGGCTGATTTCAGAGGGAAGGCCTCAGGATATCTGGTGGCATAATCTACAACAACGAGTATAAATTTATGTCCCTTCACAGAGGGTTCTAAAGGTCCGACCAGATCTACCCCAATTCTCTCGAATGGGACGGCTACCAAGGGCAGAGGAACCAAGGGAGCCGGCTTCTGTCCTTTTTGGCTAGTTAACTGGCATTCAGGACATGTCTCACATAGTTTCATGATGTCACCATGTATGCCTGTATGGAGGAACCAGGCGCTTACCTTTAGTGTCAGATTTTCAGAATAGCGGTAAAACCAATAAATATGGTTACTCTCTATTGGTGTAGAGGTATTCTTGCGATCCCTTCTGCTTCTACCCCTGATTAAGGGATGATCCAAAGCCCTTATGGAAACGTAGAGACAAACAGAATAGGGGGAGCGAGGGATAAATAGATGCACATATAAACAATTGTGGACAATCAGTCTTAACATAATATATGTAAAACCCCCGAAGTAAAGGGGGTGGGTAGGGGAGATGTGAATTGGAATCAAATAGAAACTAAAGAGACAGGGTGTTAAAATATATAAGTAGGATGCTTACAAAAGCGGGCCGTGGGTAAGCACAAGTATCAAAGATTGGATAATCTTTGTTATGTATTACACGGCACGATTGGTTTGAGTAAGAGATAAACTAGGGAATCAACAACAGAGGGGGGGGGAGACGGATTGAGGAGCATGGGTTATAAGAGGAAGCAGACGCGGCCTTTCAAAGGCTTATGCCAATTGTGATAGGATAGCTACTTGTTGCTTGAATATAACTAAACAACATATAGTGACTGCCTCGGCCCTCACTGGTGGTCAACAAGTCTATCGTGGTCATACTGGTGCGGGGTCAGGTGTCCCCGGTGTCCCCACAACGGGAGAGTGGAGGAACGTAAGGAGAGAGGGGAGGAAGAAGAAACGCAGCGCGAAAGGGGTAAGAGGAAGTAATGGAGGGATGAGGTGGTTCACACAGCACAATAGAACGAGATATAAAAGAAGTTTAACTTCAAAACGGTATGGCAAAAGCTAGCAGAAGAGGGAGCCAAAAAGCAGAAGTGAGAGCGGCAGAACCGGAAAAGTAAAGCGGAAAGATGGAAGATCGAGGACGCAATGTTAAGATCACGTAGTGAAGGACCGGGAGGGAAAAACGGATTGGGAGTAGAAGGAGAAACGTTTCGCAGGGGGAGAGGTACCTGGTTATTATAGTGCGAAGATGACCAATGCGTCGTTTACACGAATGAGTCCGTACAGTCTGGTTTCACAACTCCCCCCTTAACAACAGATGAGCATCATGTATCTGACACCCAACTATTGACTTAAAGGTTCGCCGACGTTGCCAGCGGACGAGAGAGGAGACTTATGCACATATCCAGGCTGTGCCATAAAAATCGTAACCAGTCCACAAGTCTGAACGGAAGATTTTAGTAGGCCGGGTTGACGCGACGCCATATAGTGGACCCGCGCACGGGGAGGTCATGTGTGTGGTTTGGGAGGTTTCTCTCTTAGTGGGGTTACGAGGACGGATAGTGAGTGATCACCCGTTTACTTATCGATGACTCCTACCCACACTCAGGCTATCAGTGGGAGTTGACGGCGAATTGGCGGTTCCCTGCCGAGCTCAGACGGGATTTTGGCCGCCAGGACCAACGGACAGTGATAATTCAATACCAACGTCAACTATATCGGCAGGACGCGGTTGACGTCTATGAGGGAGACGAGGGACAGTTTCATTATGATGGCTTTTTTATATCTTTGTCTGTCCAGCAACGGGATTATTGAGCGCCATCAACCACCTTCTCCCTCTAGGCCAAGAATTTTATATCTATAACACTGATCGGCTCCGGTTTTGGAGGAGCCACTGATAGAAGTTCTAGGCATCCCACTAGAGAGATAAACGAGGATTTCGGTTGTTTGGGGCAACTCAATGATGTGAACCGCAACTATCCTCTTCCCAGGAGTGGTTCCTCCCCGATTGCACCCTTGCACTAGGGTGAGAAGTTCTAGGAGCACTTTCTAACCAGAGCCTTGGGGAGTGCGTGGGGGGACGCAGGAGCTAATCCGTCGATCCAAAGGCAGTCGGATTGGCTTTTCGCGGTCAGATGAAATTTCGTCAAAGAGGGCAAAACTTAACGGTAACGTTACATGAATTGCCCGCTTTGCTGAAACGGACAGGATGTCGGACTGAGATTAGGGAGAGCCAGGAATAGACGATAGACTGCTGCATGACGGTCAAGACGAGGAGAATAATGATCAGGAAGAGTAGACGTCCGGAAAACAGCGGATGGGACAGGCATATGGGTAGCAGAGCCAACGAAAGTGAAAAAGAAGGGGGTGGGGGGGATCGAAGGAGGGGGGGAACAGAGAGAAGGGACGAGATGGAGTGACACGGAGGGAGGGGTAACAGGAGGGAGAGATGACCGAATGCAAGAGGAGCGGAGAACCAACTATAGGGAAGAGTCAAAAGCTGGGGACGGCGCAGGCCACCAGGGGTAATAATTAAGAGAATGTAGCCGTTCTGAAGGGAAACCGGGGAAAGTGAAATTCGGAAAAGGAAAGGGCAAAGATGTGAAGTCAGAGGGGAAGATTAGATAGAAAATATCGAGAGAAGGGGAGATGGGAGGGCATCACCCGGGATCGGAAGAAAGCAACGAACACAACGATGATAAGTAACGGTCAGAACGGAGCAGAGAGTACGCTCAGCGAGAGAAGGGTGGGGCGAGATGAAAGGAGAGAAAGGAATGATAGAAGGGAAGCGGAGACAAAAGAGAGGGGGGGCGTAGGCAGAGTCACAAAAAAAGGAGGAGCGAAAGACAAGCAGAGCTACTAAAAATAAACACAGGTAAAAAATAAGATAGGCAATAAGTGAGGAGGACAAGAAAAGAGAGTAGAGAGTGGGCAAGGTGGTATAAGACTAGTCGGAGCAATATAGCCTATGGGACGAAAACTCTAGGGTAACAGGAAAAAGGAGGACTCCAGTGAAACGGACACACAGACAGGAGATGACAGAAAGGGCCAACCCGGATAGCCCGAAGGTGAAGAATTTAGGATAATGACCACTAGAGGGTAACATAGTGAATGTGTCTATAATAAGAAGGGCAGCCTAGACGGAGCGGAGCAGTGAAGAAGCAAATGCCCTGAATAGATCAGGTGTTCTTGCAACTTACGACGAGGTCACAAGAGGTGTCAGGGTCAAAACTGATACGTGGTAGGGACGAAGAAACGCTGAGCAATTTAAGAACGGGAAAGATTGAAAGGGCGGTCGATAGAGGGGGTAAAAAAAAACTGATTACCCCAGAAGCAGGAAGTGTAAGAATTGCGGCAGGCAGAGTGAAATGACGGGTATCCTAGAAATGGCAAGATAACGTGGTAACATCCCAGTTGAAGGAGTGGGGTGAAAAAAAGGCAGAAGGGTAGAATAAAAAGGCAGTATGAAAAGCGTCGAGCCGGGAACAGAAGTCGGCCGGCGGGGGGCCGTGACGGGAAAAGTGACATAGGCAACGCACACCGCCAAAATGACATTATGGGATCAGCAATGTTCTGTAAAAACCGTAAAACGTTATTACACACAGACTAAATTAGATCCACAACAAAATGCACATACATAAAATAAACAAATGTACCCGGCGTTGCTCTGCCCGTGGGCTGTGGTTTGCTAAGTAACATCACACACTGTTCCTGCCTGGACTCCTCATTGGGACCTTTACTCTCATTTTGGATTCCGGAAGACTGGGACAGTCAATCTCAATACTACTGAGGTTAAAAACATACATGCAGCGCCCGTAGCTGGAGGAAGCGTTGCAGACACAGCCGCGCCAGGACTGCCATTCATTCCGACTCCGGACGCGGAGGAGAGTTGGCGGGCCGGGAACTACTGCAAACCACCAGCCACGGGAGCACGCGGGGGGGGGATTTATTTGGACGGGCAATTAGGTTTACTACACAAAGACATACTTGCCCTAACACTCTACTCACATGGGCCGGATGTGAGTATTTATATAGTACGTGATCACCACGACCCCTCCTGCACCCAATTGCGGAAGGGTCATCATCTATCACAAAGATAACATCTTTGGATGTGCTTACAACACGGCGTGTAAGCATCTATTATATATTTACCTTTATTTTATTTATTTTTCATCATCCCACCCCCCCTTACTGGGTTTATATTGTTAAAAACTGATTGTCCACAATTGTTTATATGGATCATTTATCCCTCGCTCCCCCTATTCTGTTTGTCACCATGTATGCCTGGCCAGTAAAACCGGGACGAGATGCGGTCCGTGGTCTTATCTCTGCACCAAATGACCACCCCCATGGCTCAGGGTGAACAACTGTTTTAATAACTCTTTAGGGACTAGCATCTGTCGAAATGACCTCACTGTTTGTGTAACTCTATTCACACGATATAGGATGTCATCAACAGTTCAAATGTGGGAACACTTTTACACCTGTTCATCCATTATTCTTGTTGTGACTGTACCCACCTTCTTATATTGGTAGCCAGAGCTGGGTCCTCCTCTGCCTCTGACTGAAGTCAGGAAGATCAAGGTTGGCCATTCCCGTATCTATCGTTCCCACCCTCGGTATCCCCTGACCATGAACCTGCAGTCCTTTGGGGATTAATGTTACCAAGACTCCAGCTTCTTAACCAGTCTTATTTTCCGCAAGTCTCCGGGCTTCTCCGGTACCAGAGAAAGTAGGCTCCGTAGGAGTAGGAGCCACAATGTTTCGAGGTAGGGGCGTATCGCCACCAAGTGAAACAGGAGCAGTAGTCCGGGAGCAACTCCCACTAGTAGGCTAGCCTCTTGATCCTGCGAGTAACGCAGTGAGAGAACTTCACCCGTCAGGTATATTTTTGTATCACACATGGATACACTCGATATTCAAGGAGAGTCCATAAGATAGTCTATGCTGGGAATTAGGCCCTCTAGGATCAGGGTTTTTCAGAGCCCGAGTTCCAGCAGGCGTTTATTTTGTCCCCTCCAGAGATGCTGGGACTAACCACGGATTGTGGTCCCTCGGAGAAAGCTGTGGCAGTGGTTCTGCATATGAACAGTCCATCTCTCATCTCTGAGTCCGCCAACTCGGTCGTCAGCGAAGCTCCGACGGGGCGGTTGTTTGGACCTCTCCGCTGTGGATGGGACTCCCCTTCTGGTTGGTGGGGTTATACCTCTCCCCGGGTGGGGTGACAGGAGCCAGGTTCTCGGGGAATACTGTGGGGGCGGCGCCTCCCTTGGTGATCAGTGTCCTCGGAACCCGGACGGGCGCCTCTCTGCGGGAGTTTGTACCAGGAACCCTCCGAGATGGGAAAGGGTCTTCCGATCGGGTTTGACTGGATCTCCCAAGCGGCGGGTTGTAGACGCCTCGATGGTCTGCTCTCCTGCCTCTAGCATCACCGGAAGCAACTGGTGTTTGCACACGGCCGTTCCCAGGCTATCCTGTTGGTTGTCGTCGCCCAGAAGTTTCCACCAAGCGCGACTGCTGACTCAGGAAAAATGCAGGTGTTTTTACCCAGGAGCGGGAGAGGGGGGCAGTATCTGTATGAACTGTTTGAGCACAAACTGTTCAAGGTTTCTGCCTTGGTATGCTCTCCGGTTGTATGCACATGGTACATAAGTCTAATAAGCGGGGGGCTACGACCGGGGTATGTCTTTGTTTGCTATTTGACTGTCGGAACCGCTGTCGGTGGTAGGTCTCTGGCGTGAGGCTTAGGCGATCCGAATAGCAGCCTTTAGTTTCTGATAGTCCATGGCCTCGTCCGCTGGAAGAGCCTGGTAGGCTGGCTTGAGCTTCCCTATGGGAGTGGAGCCAGAGTCGTTACCCCGCGATCAACTGTCCAGCCGTGGGCCGTGGCTACCTTCAAAAGTGAGGAGAAATGCCTCTGGGTCTCGGTTGGCTTCATAGGCAGTCACCGGTGGGTTATTTGGAATCCCTGGTCTGCCTGGGGCTGAGCCTTTGGCCAGCAATTGGAGTAGCTTTTCTCTGCCGGGCCTGTTGCTCATCTTTCTGAGCTGTGTCGCTCAGCTTGCTTCTCTGCTAGCTGGAGCTGTTGCTCAAGAAACTGAGAAAAAATTGTCTCATTATTTTTTCTGTGTGGCCTTCAGATACAGGGGTCGTCCGACATCCCACTTCTGGCACCACACTTGTGGCAGGAGGCCTGTAGCCGAGGTCAGGAACAGTCCACATGTGTAGTTTCAGGATAATGAAAAACGTTCAATGGCTTTATTTCTCCAGTACAACATAACAGGCGGTACACTGTCCATTTATTAAACAAATAAATCCTGCTCCATGTTGGGAGAAAAACTAACTAACACAGCAGACCGATCTAGCAGGCTTGTTGGCTAAACCATAACCAAACCTTCAGAGTCTTTTAAGCAGTCATGAAACAAATGAAACAAATCTTACTTTGGCTGCAGTAAGTAGTGTGCTGTATCCGTCTGTCTAGCCGCACATCTATCCATGTGCTCTGGTCTGAGAGAGCCAGTAACAACATCCCTTTCTACCTTGCTGGCTCTCAGGTGTCAGATTACATCCTGACTACCTAACTTCCACCTGAGTTAACCCTTATGAGTGCTGGATGAAGCACTCAGACTTATGTCTCCCAGGCGTAACTGATAGGTGTTGACTTCACTCTGTCAGAGTGCTTCTCTCCACTCCTGATCCGGCTTATATGACCATTCTCCTGTCTCCAGTCCTGACCTTGGCTAAGTACTCCAACGATCCGATATTCTCCTATCCTGAACCTGGCTATGTACCCCGACTATCCGATACTCTCCAATCTTGAACCTGGCTACGCACACTGACAATCCGCAACTCTCCGCTCCTGAACCTGGCAAGTACCTTAACCATTCTACTTTCTGTAATCCTGACCTGGCTTGAACGACTACTCTACATCCTAGGCGTGCCCACGTGGCTGTGGGTTTGCGTTATCGAATCCCCTACCTCAGCACTGCGGTCGCGCTTCATTTGTGGTGAGCTACGCGTTACAACTTGCTTCGACTAGTGGTGCAGATGGTGGCGCTAATTGTGAGTAGCAGGTAGGTAGCTTGGTTGCTGTTTGTGAGGAGCAGGTAGGTAGCTGGGTGACAGTTAGAAGGGGTAGCAGGGGCAATAGGGAGAGGCAGGTTGTTTCTGAGCTTACCCATCCCAATAGATTTGCCATGTTGAGTGAAGATATTGAGAATGTCAGGCAGAAATGGCAAGGCTGGGGGAGACTAATTCCTCTAGCAGCCAGGGGAATGGTTACTCCAGCACATTGGGGACTCAGGATGCTCAGACACAAAGAAAGGTTGTGGTGGTAGAGGACTCCATTATTAGGAATGTAGATAGGGCAATCTGTTGCCATGACCGCGTGAACCAAACAGTTTGTTGTCTCCCAGGTGCTCGGGTTCGGCACATTGCAGGACGAGTAGACAGATTGTTGGGGGGGGGGGGGCTGGGATTAACCCGGCGGTCTTGGTACACGTTGGCACCAATGACATAGGTAGAGAAAGATGGAGGGTCCTAAAAAATGACTACAGGGATCTAGGCCAAAAGCTTAAGGCAAGGACCTCCAAGGTAGTATTATCTGAAATACTACCAGTGCCATGCGCTACCACAGGGAGACAGTCAGAGATCAGGGAGGTTAATGCATGGCTAAGAAATTGGTGCAGGAAGGAGGGTTTTGGGTTTATAGAGCACTGGGACTCCTTTTCTGAGAGGTGCCATCTATATTATAGGGACGGATTGCACCTCAATGAAGAGTTATCTTTTGTGCTAGGGGGGGAGAAGGCTAAAAAGGTGGAGGAGATTTTAAACTAGGATGGAGGGGGAAGGGGAATGAAACAGATAATGAACTAAATTGAATAGAGGAGGATACAAAGTGGTATGTAGGTAGAATGGGGGTAAGTGTGAGTTTGACAAGCAGTGAGACACCCATAGTAAATAAAGATAATTCTTGAAAACTTCTAAAGACTAAACCAAGTGGGCGCAGAAAGGAAGGAGCAGATAAGATAATAGTACAGGCTGAAAAAAACTTTAAATGCATGCTTGCTAATGCAAGAAGCCTGACAGATAAAATGGGGGAGCTTGAATTAATAGCTGCAAGGGAGAAGTATGATATCATAGGCATTACTGAAAAATGGTGGGATGAAACTCATGACTGGACAGTTAATTTAGAGGGTTATTCCCTTTTCGTAAGGATCGAACAAATAGAAGGGGTGGTGGAGTATGTTTATATGTTAAACCAGATCTAAAACCTATTATAAGGGATGATGTTTATGAAGGGAATGATGAAAATGTAGAGACTTTGTGGATAGAAATTAGCAGTGGAGGTAAAAGTATAAAGAAAATGTTTTTTGGAATATGCTATAAACCACCAAATATCTGCGAGATTGAGGAAGCTAAAATACTTTTGCAAATGGAGAAGGCATCAAAATTGGGTCATGTTTGCATAATGGGGGATTTTAATTATCCAGACATAGACTGGGGCAATGAGATTAACATTACAACAAAAAGAAACAGGTTTTTGGGGGTGCTTAAAGACAATTTTATGACTCAAATTATTGAGGAACCAACCAGGAGAGGGGCAGTACTGGATTTGGTCATATCAAACAATGTAGAAGTAATAACAAATATTCAAGTCCTGGAACATTTGGGTAACAGTGATCATAACATGGTCTCATTTGAAATAAATGATCAAAAACAGATTACTTGGGTTCAACAAAGACATTAAACTTTTGAAAGGCAGATTTTAATAAACGGAGGTCTAATCTACAAGTAATACACTGGGAGGATTTTTTGCAGGGGAAAATGTAGAAGTAAATGGGCAGTCTTTAAAACATTGTTAGAAAATCACACTTATCAGTGTATACCCTTGTGTAATAAGTATAAAAGAAATGTCAAAACTAATGTGGCTAAATAAACAGGTAGGGGAGGAAATGGACAAGAAGAGGAAGGCGTTTAGATTGTTTAAGTCAGAAGGGACGGAGATATCGTATCAGAATTATAAGGAATGTAACAAAAATTGCAAAAGGGCAATCAAATTAGCAAAAATGGATAATGAAAAAATGATTTCAGTAGAAAGTAAGGTCAACCCTAAAATGTTCTTTTTTTTTTATAAATATTTTTCCTTTATTGGTGTCATACAGCGCATTGGTACATGTTACAGACATTGGCCAACGGGCCATCTCAAAGATACGGCGCAGTATATGTACATAGCGTGGAAGGGGTTGATGACACACAATAAACCCTTTTCCTTTTTTCAGTGGTGAAAAGAAGAGGGGGCGACGAAGGAAGGTGGAAGTTGGGAGAACTTTGGACAAAGAGAGGGGAGGGGGGGTGGGGTGGAGGATAAGGGGGGGGAGGGATTTGAGGTTCGGCGGTCAGGGGGGGGGGGGGGTAATGCGGTAAGGTTTATGTGGGAGTTGGATCGCTCAAACCTGGCCTGGGTTCCCAGACCGAGTAAAACTGTCGCATTTTTTGTTTCAACATTGCCCTCAGTCAGTTTCCATGCTCATAATTCCGTCTACCCTAGCGATCACTGTTCTTCTAGAGGGGGCTTTGATTTTCTTCCAGGCCGCTGCTATGCAGCATCTCGCAGCCGTCAGTATTGCTGCTGTGAGCCTGGCAGCAGGGGTAGGGAGGTCGTCAATTGGTTTTCCCAGCACGTAGGTCAGAGGGTCCAGGGGTATCTCTATGTCCAGGGTCTCGGTCAGGAGGCCCTGGATCCGGGACCAGTATCTTTGGATCTCCGGGCATGTCCACCAAATATGGGACATGTCCCCCCTTTGACCACATCCCCTCCAGCATTCGTCTGGAGTGCCTGGGTAGATTTGGCTCAGTCTACTCGGGGTCAGGTACCAGTGAAATAATATTTTGTAGATATTTTCTTTTGTGACGGAACAAATTGATGTTTTGGTGGCTGCCTCCCAGATATCCTCCCAGTCCTCAAGGTCCAAGTTAGTATTTAGGTCTTCGTTCCATTTCTGCATATATAGATGATTAGGGGGGGGCTGGGATGCCTCGAGCGTTTTGTATATCCCCGAGATGAGTGTAATAAGTATACAGTAAAATAAATAAGTCAAAACTAATGTGGCTAAATAAACAGGTAGGGGAGGAAATGGACAAGAAGAGGAAGGCGTTTAGATTGTTTAAGTCAGAAGGGACGGAGACATCGTATCAGAATTATAAGGAATGTAACAAAAATTGCAAAAGGGCAATCAAATTAGCAAAAATGGATAATGAAAAAAGGATTGCAATAGAAAGTAAGGTCAACCCTAAAATGTTCTTTGAGTACCTTAATAACAAAAAAATGAGTAAAGAAAATATAGGACTCTTTCAGTGTGAGATGGGTAGGCAGATTATTTGAAAAAAAGGAAAAAGCAGAGGTATTTAACAAATTCTTTGCCTCTGTGTTTAAAAGGGAAGAATCAAGTTCAATAGCAGTGCCGAACGAGGAAGCCACAACCTCCATATTAATGAACAATTGATTAACTGAGGAAGAAATTCATAAGCGACTTGAAAAAAATTCAGTAAATGCCCAGATGGCATACATCCAAGAGAAGTTAAGCTCAGTAATAGCCAAACAATTATATTTAATATTCAGTAATATTCACAAGATTGGCGTAAAGCAGATGTGGTGCCTACAGTATATTTTAAAAGGGAGCTAGATCACAACCGGGGAATTACAGACCTGTAAACTTGACTTCAATAGTAGGGAAAGTACTTGAAGGTTTAATATGGGATAATATTCAGGAATACCTAATGGAAAACAAAATTATTAGTAATAGTCAGCATGGATTTATGAAGGATAGATCATGCCCAACTAACCTTATGTGTTTCTTTGAGGAGGTAGGTAGGAATTTAGACCAGGGTAATGCAGTTGATGTGGTCTACTTAGATTTTGCAAAGGCTTTTGATACGGTTTCACACAAGAGGTTGATGTACAAAATAAAGAAAATTGTACTCAGTAACAATATATGCACCTGGATTGAAAACTGGTTAAAGGACAGACAACAGAGGGTTGTCATAAATGGAACTTTTTCAGGTTGGGCTAAAGTCGTGAGTGGAGTACCTCAGGGATCGGTACTGGAACCCCTGCTTTTTAACTTGTTTATTAATGCTTGAGGTTGGCATTGAGAGCAAAGTCTACATATTTGCTGATGATACTAAATTGTGTAAGGTAATAGAATCAGAGCAGGATGTAATTTCTCTTCAGAAGGACTTGGAGAGACTGGAAACGTGGGCAGGTAAATGGCAGATGAGGTTTAATACAGATAAATGTAAGGTTATGCATTTGGGATGCAAGAATAAAAAGGCGACTTACAAATTAAATGGAGATATATTGGGGGAATCCTTGATGGAGAAGGTTTTAGGAATGCTTGTAGACAGCAGGCTTAGCAATAGTGCCCAAAGTCATGCAGTAGCTGCAAAGGCAAAGAAGATCTTATCTTTCATCAAACGGACAATGGATGGAAGGGAAGTAAACATAATCATGCCCCTTTACAAAGCATTAGTAAGACCACACCTTGAATATGGACTACAATTTTGGGCACCAATCCTAAGAAAAGACATTATGGAACTAGAGAGAGTGCAGAGATGAGCCACCAAATTAATAAAGGGGATGGACAATCTAACTTATGAGGAGAGGCTAGCTAAATTAGATTTATTTACATTAGAAAAGAGGCGTCTAAGAGGGGATATGATAACTATATACTGTACAAATATATTCGGGGACAGTACAAGAAGCTTTCAAATGAACTATTCATCCCAAGGGCATTGCAAAGGACTCGGGGCATCCCTTTAGGTTGGAGGAAAGGAGATTTCACCAGCAACAAAGGAAAGGGTTCTTTACAGTAAGGGCAGTTAAAATGTGGAATTCATTACCCATGGAGACTGTGATGGCAGATACAATAGATTTGTTCAAAAAAAGGTTGGACATCTTTTTAGAAATGAAAGGTATACAAATACAAATACCAAATAAGTATACATGGGAAAGATGTTGATCTAGGGAATAATCTGATTGCCAATTCTTAGAGTCAGAAAGGAATGTGTTTTTCCCCTTAAGAGATTTCATTGGATGATATGACTCTGGGGTTATTTGTTTGCCTTCCTCTGGATCAATAAGTAAGTATAGATATAGGATAAAGTATCTGTCTAAATTTAGCATAGGTTGAACTTGATGGACGTACGTCTTTTTTCAACCTCATCTACTATGTAACTATGTAAGTCTTCTACAACTGTATGTGTAGAATGATATTATAGTAGACCTGATGAAGATTGAAGTCTGGTATGATTGTATTCAACTCAATTCAAAACTTGAATGTTAAATAACTAAAAGTTGTCACAGCGTGCTACCTATGTACAGTACACTACTCCAGGTCCAATTCATTACAACACCTGCTGTGTACCATCTTATTATGGAAAATAGAATGTTACCTAACAGAAAGACATCATAAATCCTTTCAACAGTTATACCAGTGGTTTCCAAACTTTTTTCAGTCAAGGAACTCTACTGTATGTGAAATTCTGCGGAACCCCAGCCTCTCTAATAGCTCGTCTGAGATCAGACGCATTGTAAGGAACCCCAACCTTCTTAATAACGCGTCTGAGATCAAATGCATTGTAATTTTTTTTGAATTTGGTACAATTTACAAGTGACCTGAAAATTTCAAGAAACCATTTAGGGAGGCCCGGGGAACCAAAGTGTTCCAAGGAAACCTGGTTGAAAAACACTGAGTTATACACTGTTCCCCACAATCAGTGCAAGGTGATATTTATCACTATCTTGAGTAAACACTTCTTGAATGATTTATTTTATATTTTCTTTGGCTATTATCCTTTTTGTGTAATACTATCCTGATTTTAGTCGTTTGTAAGTGCCATTTAGATCTCTCTTCCATTAGCAGACATTTTCTCAGTGTGTGTTTTGTTTAAATCAAAACATTAAATTCAGTTTTTTGACAGCAAAACTGCACGAGGAAATTGATCGTGTGATTGGCCAGAACCGTGCCCCGAATATTGAGGACCGTGGAAAGATGCCATATACAGACGCCGTGATCCATGAGATCCAGAGATTCAGTGATGTTGTTCCTTTGAATGTCCCTCATTCAGTCACAAAGGATACACATTTCCGAGGATACACCATCCCTAAAGTAATTGTCCTGGTGCTTGTGCTGGCACTATTTAATAGAGTTGAGCAAACCAGTTCAAATCGATTTCCCGGAATTTCCTGGTTTTATAAGACCAAATTCATCGCCCTTACCAAAATCCATCCATGAATTGGTACTCTAAAATCCAAGTGAGTTCATCTGAATCCTCAAGTAGGTAGAATCTGGGTGGATTTTTAAGATTCCACACTGATTCTACAATGAATTGAATCCGAAATCCGCACCGCAGAGTGTTAAAAATCCACACTCAGATTGTTAAAAATCTGTTCTCTCCCCCTTGGATTTAATCTGAGTAAAACATTTTAACAATCCGACCACAGATTATTAATCCGCCATGTGGATTGTCAGTGATAAAAAAAAATCCAAAAAAAGGTGTCACACCCGTTTTGGGACCGATCCGCAGGCCAAATTAAACAGTGGATCCGAGGCAGATCATAATTTGCAGAATTTTTTTGCTCATCTCTACTATTTAACCTCTTCATACTACAGTCAGTAAAACATTGTGACCAGTTAAATTAGACTACTCTGCACTTCAATGCAATTGCTTTGCATGTTGCCTTTATGGTGATTCTGCACTTTCATAACTATATTTTCTGCTGCATTCCTGTGCAATGCAGTTTAAGGGAAATATACATGTTTTTAAATGGATAGGGAAACAAACGTGGTGTACCTTGTGTACTCAATTTGAGTGTCATTATGGAATAAAATAAATGTTAGCGGTTGTAACACTTTCAATAAAGAAAACATCACCAATAAACATACAGTATCAATAACTCCCTTACCTTTGGGAATAAAAAAAACAAGCCATATCAAGGGCAATTCTTGGGGGATCATGTTACAAATCCTGCCCTAAATACATTTCTCACCCATGCACAGGGTACTGATGTCTATCCGTTGCTGTGTGCTCTGCTTCTGTTCTCTGGGACCCGCCAGCCAATTTGCCACTCCTAAAAATTCAATCCCTGGCCACTTTCTGGATGCAAATGGCTGCTTCAGAAAAGTGACGCCTTTGTGCCATTTTTCCACAGGTAAAATCTTTGTTGCACAAGATCAGCTAAGGGTCAGGTAATTCTGTTTAAGGACAATTGCATACAGTACAGTTATGAGGAATGCCATTAGATGCAGTGCTAAATTTTGATGTGTACAGTACTGTAAGGCTTCAATAAGCCCAGATAAGTTTTACACAGAGCTTCGCTCAGTTACTCTGTACCTGCTGCTACAATTTCTTGTCAGGAGAAAAAGCAAGACTAGATCTTTTCCCTTAAATCTGCTATTAGTTTCTGTATACACTAGTACTGTACACATCCATACTGCTAAAACTCTCATGCAAGCCCCTCATTCTCTCCCGTCCTCGACTATTGTAACCATCTAATGTCTGGCCTTTTTGCCTCTCACCGTTTCCCCTACAAGTACTGCTAACAAGTGCTGCTATAATAATTTTTCTCTTCTCCTAAATCTTTCTCAGCCTCTTCTCCTAACTGAAATCACACTCTCCTGACTTTCCTTTTTAAACGCTGTATCGACTTCAAACTTCTCCTCTTCTATTTTAAGGCTATAAACTCTTCCTTACTCCGCCTTACAATCTCAGCCCTAATTTTCTCTCTCTACTACCTCTCACACACTTCCTGACTCTTGCTTTCTGCTCAAGAAACTCTTCTGGGTATGTGTAGCTCCACTGGCTGATACATACATTTAATAGGCACTGACCATGACCCCTTGCAGATGTACTTACTAGAACACCTTCCTGTCTCTGTAAAATCTACTTTGATTGTAAGCCTCTTCAAAAAAAAAAAAAAACAAAAGCCCCCCCCCAAAAAAAAACCACTGTGGTTTTTTTTTTGGTTTTGGTGTTTTTCCACCCCCCCCACCCCCCCCACCACAACCGAACCAAAAAAGGGAAAGAAAAAAACCCCAAAATCCCAAGAAACAAAAATAAGCAAAAGACAAAAAAAAAAAAAAAAAAAAAAAAAAAAAAAAAAACCGGCCCCACAACCACAAAAATAGAGAGAAAAACCTCCACCGAAATCCGGAAAAGAAAACAACAACACCCAACCCCCCACAAAAAAGACCAAGGAGACCAACCCGTTTTTTTTTTTTTTTGTTTTTTTTTTTTTTTTTTGGGGGGGGGGGGGGGGGGGGGTTTTTTTTTTTTTTTGGGGGGGGGTTTTTTGCAAACAAAAAAAATAGAAAAAAAAAAAAAAAAAAAAAAAATCAAAACATCAAAAATCTCTTTTTAAGCCTCGGACACCTCCTTTTCCATTGTTTTGTCGTGAGCTTATACCATTTATATGTTATAATATTATGTCACTCATATTGTAAAGCTCTATGTATCTGGATGGTACTATATAAATAAAGATATACATACATACATACATTTTAAAGGTGCAATGTCCATGTTTACGAAAACACAGGCAGATCACAGGTACACACTATCAGGACACAAGAGCTACAAATGATAGAGTTTATACGGAATACCATACAAGCATACACCAAATAGAAAGAAAAGGGGAAAAATATGCTGCCTAAGCTAGCTTATCCTGTAGTCTGTGTGACGATGAGGGAGTAACCAGGCTTTATAATAAAGGTTAAGCCCACTTGGTTACCCCTGAACTGTGTTTTGGGGGTCCTACTACTTGGACCCGTGTATTGTGCATACATTACTGTACCATGTAATAAAATGCAACAATTGCAATTTTTTATGTTTTAGCCTTTCTATGAGTGCTAGCAAGTGGAGACAGCCAGGCTGTGAGTTTCAGGGTAGGTTTGACGGAGAAACTTCTTTCAGATTGTGTCTATTTATCGGGGGTTCCAAAGTTACTGGAGACCCCACAAACATACCAGGGATTCAGGTTAGATTCCCAGCTACATTGAAGAGAGTGCTCCGGGTCAAAACCCTACATGAAAGCGTTGTTGCGGCTCACCGCTAGTATGCCTGCTTCAGCACAGACCTGAGGGTAAAATGAGGCACCGGGGGAGGTAAGGTACCCCTAAACCTGTACGGGGTCCCCCAATGAAATGAGGGGATGCACAGTGTTTGCCCAGACCGCTTTACCCTAGTATAAAGGTTTGGGGATTACTCCAGCCAGGATTAGGCTGTGAGAGTTTTAAAATGAAAGTTTAAAATGTTTAAAAGTTCTAGTTGGGTGTAGGAAATAACGGCTAGTGTAAGGGGAACAGTATAGTTTTTACACTCTATCTCATACACTAAAGGACTGTAACACATTTTAGCAGCAAAATGTATGAGAGTATATTTTATAGCAGCAGTGTTTTAAAATATGTTTTTAAACTTATACATTAAAGGGGGTCTTTGAATTGTAGTGGGCAAGATGGCGGTTTGTGCACATGCCCTCTCACTTTTCTGAAGCCATAGGTGCCAGCTTTCACAAACCTGGCAAAGTGTGCGAGTGGCTAGAGATGAAGTTCCCACACTTGTGGGTTGGCTGTAATGCTGTGGGACTGACTTTGCAAAAGTTATAAAAGTTAGTAGCCAGCCCAGAGAAAGCAGATTTAGATGCCAGAGTGCTGTGGAGATTCCTAAGTGATCAGAACACTGATCTGACCTGTGATTCCAAGCCCAAAGTGTGTTAACCTTCACGGAGGGGTTGGACCGACCCAAAGAAGCCTTTCGGAGACAGCAAGGAACCATCTACAGGACTTTAAGCAGAAAAGCTTCTAAGTCACACCTTCAGTACCATGTGGAGTGGAAAGTGCGGGAGCTGCTGGAGGCTTATGCCTCTTTGAGCTCCAGAACTTTTTGGGCTAAGACCCGGTCAACCAACAAACTATTTAAAGGCTTTATTCAATCAGGAAAGTCAGTGTTTCAACCCCAAAACCCCCAGTAAGTGTATTTTTTTCTTCTGCCTATTGTAATAATCCAATGTGTTTTGCCTGTTTCTATGGAATAAATCACAAATTATTGTTTTATTGGCTTTGCTCAGTGATATGATCCGGTATAAATGTGCAAGTACCTGGTCTCCCCGTGACAGTCTTTGGAACAAAAGAGGGCTTGGTTGAGGAACAGCTGCAGCATGTTGCCTCAAAATAGTTCACAAACGTTTTCTACTGGACACTGAGATTTGCCCTGAACTCTCTACAATCTGGAAGTCTCACTGGGGATAGCCCTTGTATACATGGGGGGGGGGGCGTGGTGCTTCAAGAAAAGTGACGCCTTTGTGCCATTTTCCACAGGTAAAATTCTTTGTTGCACAAGATCAGCTAAGGGTCAGGTAATTCTGTTTAAGGACATTACATACAGTACAGTTATGAGGAATGCCATTAGATGCAGTGCTAAATCTGATGTTGTACAGTACTGTAAGGCTTCAATAAGCCAGATAAAGTTTTACACAGAGCTTCGCTCAGTTACCCTGTACCTGCTGCTACAATTTCTTGTCAGGAGAAAAAGCAAGACTAGATCTTTCCCTTAAATCTGCTATTAGTTCTGTATACACAGGGCCAGGGGGCCGTTTCCAGGTCTATGCTAATGTCAAAAGAGAGGCTGTTGGAGGGCCATATCCACCTGGGTCAACCTTGAGTCTATCTATGTCCGTCATTGTGTTTAACCACTCAAGGGAGCGCAGGTCAGTGACCAGGGTGAAGTGTACTCCGGCGACATCTGTCGCAAGGGCCTCAATGCCCATCTTACCGCGAGGCGGCTCCTTTCTCAAATGACGGAAATAACCACCTCACTTTCCCTTGCGAACAGCTCCTCCGGCTGATGCACAGTACTTGGCGAATGTTCAACAACACATCAAATTGCTGGACAGAGCACTGCTCCCAGTCCTACCTCTTGAGGCAAAACGCGCATCCGTCTGGGATGAGGAAGGGCTCTTTAAATTCTGGCTCCGAAGAGCGGGGCCCTCCTGACAGGCACTTTTTAAGCTGTCAAAAGGCGTATTGGCACTCCCAAGACCAGTTAAACTTGGGTCGGGGCACTATTTTTTGTCAGATTCTGTTAGGGGGTGCAGAAATTTCTGAAAAAAATTTGGGGATAAAAACCGCCTGGTATAACCCTGCGAGCGCACCCCAAAAGGCAGCGCGGACCTGTGTCTTTTGTCCTGTGGGGTGGGGCTTCCTTTATGGACTGTGGCCACCTTGCCGCTATGGCCTTACCTATCCCTTCACCAACGGCAATGCCCAATTATCTTTGTATTGGATTATACTCCCTGGCACATTTTTTGGGATGTGCTCAAATGAGCCTGCTTCCCTTAAGGACTTAGGACTTCCAGCCTCTTACCTATTTATATGCGACTGCCAGTGGTCCTGCTATAGTGACAATGTCATCCCAGTATGGGGGCCGCGGCATATGCCCTACTGGGTCATAGTCCCTTGTCCAATAACTTTGAACGTGGCTGGAGCCCCATGTAACCCAAGGGATAACTGTGACGGAATTGGTATAAACCGAGAGGTGTGTTGAGAAGGCAAGTCTCTATTGCAATTTGGATTCTATTTCTTTCCGCTAGATGTTCTGCCATATCCCTTCCCGTGAGATCTAAGGGGGATACTACTACTCGGCTTTACCAAAGCTAGTAAGCATCTCATCCACCCTAGGCATGGGGTATGCATCAAATCTAATACAAGCACTCCCACCTTTTTTCGCAGATCCGACGCAACACATCTCACCTTCCGCATCTGGTTTAGTGACCACCACGATAGGGCTACACCATTCTGCTGTGGGAACTACCTCGATCACAGCCAATTCCAACATGTCTATTCTCCCTCCCCCTCCTACCAGGTCTTTTCGGCTCCTTTCTCTGGCATCTCTAGGACGGGACGATAACAGGTTCGGTCTCAATCCTAAAACATCTGGGAACTGGTCACAATACCTCTAGTAAGGTTCTGACCTTTGTATCGTTGTTAAACGCCCTCTAACTCCCATGGAGCTGATGGTCCTTGTACGTACTAAACTACCCATTATGGATTCTGTGGACCCAACTCCGTCTCTCCTCCCGGGGTTCAATAGACAGCGATCTCATCGTTTTCCAGGGTTTCAGAGGTTCACGTGGTAGATTTGTTTACCCTTCCATGACCCTGGTTGAGTAGATCTCATAGTGTTCACACCTCCCCGGTACGAGCGGAGCACTTGGAAAGGCACCCTCACTCTTGCAAGGTGGTTTACTCTCTCTCTGAGTCGGTAGTAGTAGACATCACTTGGTCCCAGGGTTTGCATACACCCCTCAAAAGAAGTACCGAAGCAATTTTTGGATATACAGTACTACCATCTCTGACGTTTCTTAGGCAGATTTGAAGCGTTTTCCCTTCAAACGACCTATCATGTCTAGGTAGGTTTCTAAGGGTCTATTGACATACTGAATGGTATTCTTGGAAGTGGAAGGCCCTCCTCCCATAGATCTTCAGTATGGTCGAAAATACACCGATGTTGGCTCCATCATCGGAGCTCAAACGGGGAGAAGCCCTGTGGATGCATTGGGGGGGACACCTTCATCGTACCCGTAACAACAGGAAAGTTCATAAATCCCAAGCACGCTTTTCAGTGTCCCACAACTTTCCTCCGCATGGTTTTTTAAAGTAAGGTTAACCTCTCTAACCACTATCCCCCCCCATCAGATCTGGGATGGTAGCACGAACACCGAGGCATTCCCGGACGATTTTAACCTCCATAACTTCAGGACCTCTGCATTAACTTTGCATGAAATTTTTTTTTCCCTGGTCAGTTAACATTCCTTGGGTTAAGTCCTACCCTAGAAAACAGTTCTAACAGCCTGTGAGCACCTGGTTTAGCAATGTGCTGATCTCAGAGGGACCAAGGCCTCAGGAGTATCTGTGTGGCATAATCTACAACAACGATTATAAATTTTATGTCCCTCGCAGAGGGTTTCTAAAGGTCCGACAGATCTACACCCCAATTCTCTCAAATGGGATGGCCACCAACGGGGCAGAGGAAACCAAGGGAAACCGCTTGCGGTCCTTTTTTGGCTAGTAAACAACTGCATTCAGCTGTCTCACATATGTTTCATGATGTCACCATGACTGGCCTGGTCCAGTGTAAAACCGGGACAAGATGCGGTCCCGTGGTCTATCCTCTGCCCACAGACCAACCCCCATGCGAGACAGTTGGGACTAGGGGTGAACAAAACTGTTTTTCATTAACCCTTTAGGGACTACGCATCTTCTGTCGAATGACCATCGCCCTTTTGTTAACCTTATTCACCCGATATAGAGTCATTTAACAGTTCAAATGTGGGGACACACTTTTACAAACCTTGTTCATCCATTATCCTTGTTTTTTTGACCTGTACCAACCCTTCTCATATTGTCTAGCCAAGAGCTGGGTCCTCCTCTCCCTCTGACGAAGTCAGGAATATCCCGGTCTGGCACCATTCCCGACTACTGTTTCCCCAACCCTGGTCATCCCTGGGCCATGACCTGCAGTCCTTTGGGCTGATTATGTTACCAGAGTCCCAGCCTGTCGTAACCAGTCCTCTTTTTTCACGCACGTCTCTGTTTACTTGTCTTTGGACATAGCTGGTCACGTCGGAAAATCTTCTGGGGCAACAAAAGGGAACAGTCCTCCCGGGCTTCTCCGGGTAACCAGAGAGTAGGATCCGTAGGAGTAGGAGCCGCTGATTTCGAGGTAGGCCAGTCTCGCCAAGTAGAACAGGACTGTAGTCAGGGGCAACTCCCACTAGTAGGTCCTAGCCTCTTGATCCTGGATACGAATAGAACGTTTCGTCCCATCCGCCGCCAGGTATCTCTTTTATCCCCATGGATACACTCGATGTTCAAAGGAGAGTCATAAGATAGTCCCTATTGCTTTGGCAATTATGCCCTCCAGAGATGCTGGACTAACCACTGACATGTGGTCCACCCCCTCGGACAGACAAGCTGTGGCCATGGTTCTGCCTATGAACCGTCCATCTCATATCTCCTGTGTCCGCAACTCGGTCGTCACGGAAGCACTCGGCTGGCTCGGTGTTTTGGACCTCCTCTCATCGCTGCTGGTTGGATGGGTCCTCCCTCTAGTTGGTGGGGGTTATCCTCCGTCCACCAGGTGGGTGACAGGAGTCCAGCGTCTTTCTCGGGGAATACTGTAGGGTGGCGCTCCCTTGAGTGATCCAGTGGCCTCGGACGCCGGACGGCGTCTCTGCGGGATTTTATACCCACGGAACCCTCCGAGATGGGAAAGGGTCCTTCCGATCGGGTTGACTGATCTCCCGAGGCTGGCCGGGTTTGGTAGACCCCATCGATTGGTCTGTCTCCTGCCTCTAGTAATCAACCGGACAATCACTGGTGTTTGCAACCGGCCCGTCCTTCCCATGCTGATCCTGTTGGGTGTCGTCGCCCAGGAAGTTCAACCAAGCGGACCTGCTGACTCCAGTGAAATGCAGCGTGTCTTTTTACCCGACCAGGAGCGGGAAGAGGGGGCAGTATCTGTCATGAACTGTTTGAGCACAAACTGTTCAACGTGATTTTTTCTGCCACCTGCGTAGCTTCGATGCATTTGACTGTAATAAGGTATACAGTAAAATAAATAAGTCAAAACTATGTTCTACATAAACAGGTAGGGGCGAGGACCAATGGCACAAGAAGAGGAAGGCGTTAGATTGTTGTAAGTCAGAAAGGGACGGAGACATCGTATCAGAATTATAAGAATGTAACAAAAATTGCAAAAGGGCAAGCAATGGAGCAAAAATGGATAATGAAAAAAGGATTGCACTAGAAAGTAAGGTCAACCCTAAAATTTCTTTGGTTACCTTAAATAACAAAAAAATGATAAAGAAAAATAGGACTCTTTCATGGATAGGGTAGGGCAGATTATTTGAAAAAAAAAAGGAAAAAATGCAGAGGTATTTAAATTTAAAATTGCTTGCCTCTGGTTAAAAGGGAATAATCAGTTCAATAGCAGTGCCGAACGAGAAGCCACAACCTCCAATATGAATGAACCATTGATTAACTGGGAAGAAATTCATAAGCTACGTGAAAAAATTAACAGTAATGCCAGATGGCTAACATCCAAGAGAAGTTAAGCTCAGTCATCGCAAACAATTATATTTATATTCATAATATTTCACAAGATTGGCGTAAAGCAGATGTGGTTTCCTACAGTTATATTTTTTAAAAGGGAGCTGATCACACACCACACCGGAGGAATTACAGACCTGTAAACCTTGCTCAATAGGTAGGGAAGTACTTGAAGGTTTAATATGGATAATATCTCAGTAATACCTAATGGAAAACAAAATTATTAGTAATAGTCAGCATGCAATTTATGAAGGATAGATCATGCCCACTAACCTTATGTGTTTTCTTGAGGAGGTAGGTAGATTTAGACCAGGTTATGCGTTTAGTGGTCTACTTAGATTGCAAATGCTTTGATACGGTTTCACACAGAGGTTGATGCTCCAAAATAAAGCCAAAATTGTACTCATACCAATATAAATGCACCTGGATTGAAACTGTTAAAGGACAGACAACAGAGGGTTGTTCATAAATGGAACTTTGTTCCGTTGGTCTAAAGTCGTGAGTGGAGTACCTCAGGGATCGTTACTGGAACCCACTGCTTTTTTAACTTGTTTATTAATCTTGAGGTTGCGCATTAGAGATCAAAGTCTACATATTTGCTGATGTACTAAATTGTGTAAGTAATAGAATCAGAGCAGGATGTATTTCTCTTCAAAGGACTTGAGAGACTGGTAAACGTGGGCAGGTAAATTGCAGATGAGGTTTAAATACCGATAATGTAAGGTTTATGCATTTGGATGCAAAAAGGGCGTACTTACCAAATTATGAGATATATGGGGGAAATCCTTGATGAGAAGGTTTTAGCATGCTTGCATAACAGTCAGGCCTTAGCAATAGTGCCCCACGTCATGCGTAGCTGCAAAGGCAAAGAAGATCTTATCTTTCATCAAACGGACAATGGTGGAAGGGAAGTAAACATAATCATGCCCATTTCACAACATTAGTAAAAGACCACACCTGAATATGGACTACACCTTTTTTGGGGCACCACTCTAGAAAGAACATTATGAACTAGAGAGAGTGCACAGATGCAGCCACCAATTATAAGGTATTGACAATTCTAACTTATAGAGAGGCTGCTAATTAGATTTATTTACATTAGAAAAGAGGCGTCTAAGAGGGATATGATAACTATATAACTGTATCAAAATATATTCGGGGACAGTACAAGAAAGCTTTCAATGAACTATCATCCCAGGGCATTCGCCCAAGGACTCTGGGCATCCTTTAGTTGGAGGACAGAGACGATTTCACCACAAAAAAGTCATTTCACCGCACAAAGTAAAGGTTCTTCTTTTACAGTAAGGGAATTTAAAATGTGAATTCACTTACCCGGCAGCCTTTGATGATTGGCAGATCAATACGATTTGTTCAAACAAGGTTGTTGGACAATCTTTTTCGACATCGAAAGGGTATACAAATACAAATGCTCCAATAAGTATACATGGGAAAAGGTTATTCTAGGGAATAATCTGATTGCCAATTCTTATAGTCAGAAAGGAATGCCTTCATTTTTTCCCCCTTTAAAGATTTTCTTGGATTGATATCTCTGGGGTATTTGTTTTGCTCCTCTGGATCAATAAGTAAGTATAATATAGGATTAAAGTATCTGTCTAAATTTAGCATTAGGTTGTAACGTGATGGACGTACGTCTTTTTCAACCCTCATCTACTCCGTAACTATGTTAAGTTCTTCTACACCTGTTATGTGTAGAATTATATGAATAGCTAACCTTCATGAAGATTGAAGTCTGGTATGATTGGTTCAACTCAATTCGAAACTTGAACATGTTAAATACTAAAATTGTCACAGCGTGCTACCTATGTACCGTACACTATCCAGGTCCAATTCATTTATAACAACACCGCGGTGGACCATCGTTATTACTGGAAAATAAAAGTTACCTACAAAGACATCATAAATTCCTTCACAACTTTACAGTGTTTCCCAAACTTTTTCAGTGTCAGAACCTACTGTATGAAATTCTGCGGAACCCACCTCATCTAATAGTTCTCGTCTGAGATCAGACGCATCATGTAGGAACCCCATACCTTTTTATACCGCTCTGAGATCAATGCATTGTAGTTTTTTGAATTTGGTACAATTTACAGTGACCCTGAAACAATTCAAAGAAACCATTAGGGAGGCACGGGAACCAAGTGTTCCAAGGCAACCTGGTGAAAAAAACTGAGTTATACAACTGTTCCCCACAATCAGTGCAAGGTATATTTATCACTATCTTGAGTAACACTTCTTGATGGATTTATTTTTATTTTCTTCTTTGGCTATTATCCTTTTATGTTTAATACTATCCTTAGTTAGTCGACTTCAGTAAGTGCCATTTAGTCTCTCTTTTCCTTATCCATTAGCAGACATGTTCTCAGTGTGTGTTTGGTTACTCCAAATCAAACAACCTTAACTTCCAGTTTTTTGACAGCACAAACGCCGAGGAATTGATCGTAGTTGATTGGCCCGTAACCGTGCCCCCGATAATTGAGGATACCGTGGAAAGAGTGCCATATAGCGACGTCCTGGGGATCCCCCCCCATGAGATCCCGTAGTAGTTTTGCATGAATGTTTCCTTTGACTGTCCCTCATTCAGTCACAAGGATCACATGTGTTCCGAGGATACACCATCCTACAAGCGTAAGTTGTCACTGGTGCTTGGCCTTGGCACTATTTTAATAGAGTTTAGCAAACCAGTTCAAATCGATTTCCGGATTTCCTGGTTTATAAGACCAAATCATGCCCTTATTTTACCTAAATCCATCTGAATTGGTACTCTAAAATCCAGTGTACTCATCGGACATCCTCAGTAGTAGAATCTGGGTGGATTTTAAGATTCCACACTGATTCTACAATGATTGGAAGTCCGAAATCCGCAAAACCGCAAGTGTTAAAAAGCCACACTCCAGATTGTTAAAATCGTCTCTCCCCTTGGATTTAATCTGAGATAAAACATTTTAACAATCCGACCACCATTAATAATCGCCAGTGGATGTCAGTGATCTACAAAAAAAAAAATCCAAAAAAGGTGTCACCCCACACCCGTGTTTGCGGGACCAGGCCGCAGGCCCAATTAACAGTGGATCCGAGGCAGATCATAATTTGCAGAATTTTTTTGCTCATTCTCTACTAATTTTGAACCTCTCACACACTAACATCAGTAAACACACTTTTGACCAGTTAATTGACTCACTCCTGCACTTCATGCAATGCTTTGCAGGTGTGCCTTGTATGGTTATTCTGGCACTTTCACAGACTTTCATAATCTAGATTTTCCTTTCTGCTGCATTCCTGTGCAATGCAGTTTAAGGGAAATAACATGTTTTTTAAAGGATAGGAAACCCAAACGTGTTTACCTTGTTGTTACTCAATTTGAGTGTACATTATGGAATAAATTAAATGTTAGCGGTTGTAACACTTTCAGATAAAGAAGAAATCCACCCTAAACAATACATATCAATAAATCCCCTTCCCTTTGGGAATAAAAACACAAGCCATATAGGGCAATTCTTGGGGGATCATGTCGTACAAAATCCTGCCCTAATACATTTCTCACACCATAGCACCGGGTACTGATGTCTATCCGTTTGCTGTGCTCTGTTCTTTCTTGGACCGCCAGCCACCTTTTTCCACTCCCTAACAAATTCAATCCCGCCACTATTCTTGATGAACAGTGGCTGCTCAAGAAAAGTGACGCCTTTGTGCCATCTCTACCACAGGTACAATTCTTTGTTGCACAGATCGCTAAGGGTCAGTAATTCTGTTTTAAGGACATTACATACCCGTGTGCAGTTATGAGGAATGCATTAGATGCAGTGCTAAATCTGATGTTGTACAGTACTGTAGGCCTCAATAAAGCCAGAACGTAAGTTTACAACGAGCTTCGCTCAGTTACTCGTCGCTGTAACCTGCTGCTACACATTTTCTGTCATGAGAAACGCAAGACTAGATCTTCCCTTAAATCTGCTATTAGTTCTGTAGACACTAGTACTGTACATCCATTACTACGTCTACTCGCTAAACTCTAATGCAAGCCCTCCTTCGCTCTCTTCCTCCCGTCGTCGACTATTGTAACCATCTAATGGTCCCTGGCCCTTTCCTGCCTCTCACCTGTTCCCCTACAATGTATGCTAAACAATGCGCCGAGAATCATGTTACCTCTCCTAATCTACCTCGGCTTCTCTCCTTCTGAAATCCCGCTCCTAGCTTCCTTTTAACTCGTATCACTTACAAAAATTAATCCTCGTCTATTTAAGGCTATAAACTCTCTGTCCCTCCTTACATCTCAGCCCTAATTTTCTCTCTCTACAACCTTCCCCCGACTCTTGCTTTCTCTCAAGAACTCTTCTCGGTATGGTGTCCTCCACTGGCTGGTACATACATTTAATAAGGCCCTGACCATGACCCCCTTGCAGGTAACTTCTCAGAAACCACTTCCTGTCTCTGTAAAATCTACCAACTTTATTGTAAGCTCTTCGGGACAGACACTCTTTTTCCTATTGTTTTATGTCTCAGCGCTTTACCCTTATTTTTATATACATTATGTCACTCATATTGTAAAGCCTCTAATGTATCCTTGGTGGTAACTCTATAAATAAGATGATAATACACATCATTTAAAGGTGCATCTCCATGTATACGAAACACAGGCATATCACAGTCACACTATCAGGACCTAGGCTACAAATGATAGAGTTTTATACGGATACCAGACAAGATACACTAAGAAGAAAAGTGGAAAAATATGCTGCTAACTAAGCCTATCCTGTAGTCTGTGTGACGGTGAGGGGTACCCAGGCTTTATAATAAAGGTTAAGCCACTTGGTTACCCCTGAACGGTTGTTTTGGTGGGGGTCCTACTCTTGGACCAGTGTAGTGTGTGTCATACATTACTGTACCATGGTGATAAAAATGCAAAATATTACCTACGTTCCTGTGTGGAAGATGCTATGGAGTGAAGCCCTTACCTTTAAATGTGGGAGGGGGTGAGCTTATATTAAGCTCAGGAGGTTGCCGACACCCCCAATCAGCCATGACTATCTGGACAGAATTTGTAAAACATACTGGACACTAACAATCTCCTATTGAACCCCCAAAATGCCACAAACATATATATAAGCATATAGTGTCACAGAGGATGCTACTGAGCTGGCAATAATGATATTAAAAACCAGAGACCTGAACAGTAAAACAGCAGCCCAACNNNNAGAGACAGAACATAAAACACAGACAAGGCTCAGTTTTAGCACATCCAGTGAGACTCATACACGGTACAGTGCCTAAATATATATGTATAAATATCTAATAAGTAAAATGGTCTTTTAGTTTGACATTTTTGGCCAAAATTGTTGTAAGCCCCTGAGCCAACGGCACAGCAGACCACATATCAGGGGTCCCTAACGCTAATATAAATTCTTAATAACCTGTATAATAACAGGAAGAATGATTTATAGTAAATCTGTCAATATTAGTTGCAAAGTTCTAAGTCTGACTGAAGCTTTTATTAACCTGTACATTACCAGGAAAAGCACTCTGTATTAGAGATGTCACAGCCAAACTGCAAGCAGGCAAGTTCCCCTGAGTGGAAGATGCTATGGAGTGAGCCCATAACCATTTAAATGTGGGAGGGGGTGAGCTTCAATTAGGTAGGAGGTTGCCACCCTCCAATCAGCCATGACTAGCTGGACAAGAATTGTAAAACATACTGGACACCTAACAAGCTCCTATTGAACCCCCAAAATAACCACAACATATATATAAGCATATGAGTGTCACAGAGGAGTGCTACTGAGCATGGCAATATATATTTAAAA
>WSYH01000259.1:237672-250113 GCA_036426205.1 Ascaphus truei
ATGGCAATATGCATTAAAACCAGAGACATAACATAAAACACAGACAAAGCTCAGTTTTTAGCACATCTAGTGAGACTCATACACGGTACAGTGCCTAAATATATATGGATAAATATCTAATAAGTAAATGGTCTTTTAGTTTGACATTTTTGGCCAAAATTGTTGTAAGCCCCTGAGCCAACGCCAAGGCAGACCACATATCAGGGGTCCCTAACGCTAATATAAATTCTTAATAACCTGTTTAATAACAGGAAGAATGATTTATAGTAAATCTGTCAATATTAGCTGCAAAGTTCTGTCTGACTGAAGCTTTTATTAACCTGTACATTACCAGGAAAAGCACTCTGTATTAGAGATGTCACAGCCAAACTGCAAGCAAACTGCAAGCAAAAATGTCAAACTAAAAGACCATTTACTTATTAGATATTTATCCACACTCGCCAACCGCAGGAGGGCACTCGCCAACCGCAGGAGGGCACTCGCCAACCGCAGGAGGGCACTCCTCAGCATGCACCCCAAGGAGAGAGTCCAGCTTGGCAGTCATCTCTGACAAAGACCAAAACTCCCTGCGAAGAGGGCTCACGTCAGACACCCTCCAGGTGTATCCTGAATTGCTCGCTAAAGCCTCCTCTCCTACACCTGTCTTCCCCGCTCCATCCTCTAAATCCTCAACCATGGGGGTCAGCCCTAGCCAATCCCCTCCTTCCGGTGACATAAAACCTGACTCGGCCTCAGGTGCTTCACCCGAAGGTGGTACAGCCGGAGGGGGATTCTGGTCGACCCCCGAGTCTCCGAAGACAGCTACTTTCGGTGTGATAGGTTCACCGAAGCACAAGTCCCCGGGGGATGTTCTCCATCTGGGAGGAGTGTGGGAAGGCATCCCAACGTCCATTTCTAGGGGCAAAGCCTTATGTTGTTGAGCACTTTGATCTTCCACCCCAGGGACGCCGGGTACCTCCTCTTCCCCTTGCATTCCCTCCAGATCTTCGAGGGGGGGGGGGCCTGCATATTTATGGGTTCTGGCTCACACTGGCTAATCTTAACCAGTGGGCCGGAAAGGGCCACCCTGTGCGGAATTGCTGTTACATTCCGCTTCGGAGACTTCTGAGGGTGAACGTAATACGGTTCACCCTCCTCGCCCTCCTTAATCACCCTCTTGTTTTTGGTTTTAAAAGGCTTCTTCCTGGGGGGTGCTTTCCCAGAAGAGGGTGCCACTGTCTCTCCAGCCGGAGCTTCCTCCTGCTCCCCCGCACCCTGTACGGTGCTTACATTGGGGGTAAGGTGTTCTTGGGGGGGGGGCAGTGACAACAGAGGGTGACTGTTCTGGGGTGACTTTTCTTCTCCCTCTTTTTTTGGGGGAGAGGTTCAGATGTCACTGTTTGAGATGGAGCAGTGACATCTTCTGTGGTCCCAGGGGGGACCTGGGCTCTCAAGGGCTTTTCCTTCTCCCTCTGTTCTTTGGGGAGAGGTACAGATGTCACTGTTCCAGATGGGACAGCGACATCTCTTGTGGTCCCAGGACGGACCTGGGCCCCTGAGGGCCCCGCTGTGGTGGGCACAGCGGTATAGGGTGTCTTGGCAGAGGGAGGGGCGTGTGTAGGAGTTGGGATAGGTCCTCTGTTCCCTTTGAGGCAACTCCTGTGAGTATGCCCCAGCTCCTTGCACAAATAGCACCTTACCCCCTCCGTGCCATAGTACACGGTGTATGTTATGCCCTCGTAGCGCACCCCAAAAGAACCCTCCACAGATTCAGTGCTCCCCGGCAGCAGCAGTTGTACCTGCCGCCTAAATGAGAGTACATGCCTCAGCGCCCTATCTCTGCAGCCCAAAGATAATTTTATTATGGGGGACTTAATGTCTCCCAGGGCTTGCAGGTATGGCTTCATGAGGCTATCTGGAATGAAGGGGGGCACATTTGACAGAATGACCTTTGTGCCTAACCCCTCCATGGGTTCTATAGGGATGTATTTCCCCCCTACACTGATGCCTTTCTGCACCAGGGTGTGAGTGGCAGCCAGCGTACGGAGGAAGAAAATGCCACTCCCATACATTTTGCTGGCCGCCACCACAGCAGAGGGACCCACCACATCAGCCACAGCCCTCACATATATCTCCATGTTTAGGCCAGGAGACATTGGGCACCTCACCCCAAGCTTCCTGCTCAGACAGGGCGTGGCCCCAGCATTGTTGTTGCTGGGGCCAACGCCTGCAACTGCCACATGCGCCCATGTTGGAACTGGGACTGCAGGGGTTACGCTGCTAACAGGTGCTGGGGGAGGCGTGGCCAGGGCACTGGAAGGACCAGGCCTAGGGCTGTGACTAAGAGTGTTGCTCCTAGGGGCCACAGTTTTTGGTGTTCTGTATCCGGGCGTCGCCCCCATTGCCGTACTTGTCCTATTCCCCTTTCCAGGCATGATAACAAATAAGCCTCTAAGTCAGGGGAGGGTATTGCTTAGGGAGAGAGGTGCAGAGAGGAAACTGTCTCTTTAAGAAGAGATCTCTCTGCAAGGGGAAAAAACAGCAGCTTTTAAAAACCTGCTGCAGTTTTAAATCTTTTCCCCCTTATTAGTTACTCTCTCTCTGTTGTAATAAGCAATCACCACAATTTTACAAGTCTTTAAAGAAAAGACACAGAGCTCTCAATTGCAAATGAGAAAGGAATCAGGCTTAAGAAAAACAAAAGAGTGAAATTGGAAGTTTAAACAACCAGTAAAAACCTCCAGTAGTGAGGGAGGAGAGAGGGGGTGAGACTGCAGTTTTCCAGACAGCTAAACTGCAGCTATGCTGGGTTAAAACACTGCAGCCCCTGGGTGAAAAACCAAAAACGGTTTTTAATCCTGAAAATGCACCCAAAACCCTCTATAAAAACTCCCAGTATACTCACAGTATACTCCCCCACAGATCCACAACAAAATATAACAAACAAAGAAAGAATAAAGCCGATTCCTTACCAAATGCCTGGGAGCTCTGCACATACGCTTCTGAATGGAAGGAGAAGCAGGATCCAGCCAGGAAAAGCACTCTGTATTAGAGTTGTCACAGCCAAACTGCAAGCAAACAAGTTCCCCTGTGTGGAAGATGCTATGGAGTGAGCCCTTAACCATTTAAATGTGGGAGGGGGTGAGCTTAAATTAAGTAGGAGGTTGCCAACCTCCAATCAGCCAGGACTAGCTGAAACACAATTGTGAAATATACTGGACACCTAACAAGCTCCTATTGAACCCCCAAAATAACCACAACATATATATAAGCATATGAGTGTCACAGAGGAGTGCTTCTGAGCATGGCAATATATATTTAAAACCAGAGACAGAACATAAAACACAGACAAAGCTCAGTTTTAGCACATCTAGTGAAACTCATACACGGTACAGTGCCTAAATATATATGTATAAATATCTATTAAGTAAAATGGTCTTTTAGTTTGACATTTTTGGCCAAAATTGTTGTAAGCCCCTGAGCCAACTTCACGGCAGACCACAATTCAGGGGTCCCTAACGCTAATATAAATTCTTAATAACCTGTGTAATAACAGGAAGAATGATTTATAAGCAACATTTGTTGAAGGGAAATTAGCCTAGTGCCCCTGTTGACACACACATGGCAATGCCCCCACATTGGGCCTAATTATTTTGGCGACCACTATCCCATCAGCTAGAGATACGAAGTTCGTGTTTGTCACAGCAATCACAAATCTATTGCATACACATTTACGGCAACCCAATTTTCCGTCCATACCACAAGCGCAGGAATGGCACATGCACCCACACGAGATGCAGGTGAGTCCTCTACTAATCGGTACAAGCTTGACCTTCATGAGGCTACCCTGGAATGTTCCGGCGCTTGCAAAAAGATTGACTTCTTTCACTTGCTTTCTTCATTCCGAATTAATGAAAAACAGGACATAAGTCCAATCATGGTGGCTGAAACAGAATAAATTCTGCAGGATAATATCAATATAGGCAAACGAGGCATCAAAGTCTTGTTCTGGATAATTCGTTGAAAAGCCAACAAGTCTGCTCCTAAGGTGACAAATTAGTATCATTCAATTGTCATCTCCAATACTAAAAGCTCACATATGGATACCTGACTGAAACACCTGTTCCGATAAAAGGAAATAATCACAAATAGTCACACAAACGTAATAGCACGACAAATCGGATATGCTTAAAACAACACTAGAACGTCGAGGTGCCACATCTCACATTACCATCGGGACTCAACTGGGGGGATCGTCACAACACCAATGGTGGACTCTCCCCTCTTTTAAGCCAAGCGCTACCTCAGAGAAAGTCACAGAACAGTATCGATGATACTAGTGCAAGGTCAGGGCCATTAGTATTAGCACATTCCACATCCGGTCTTAATGTTGAGACAACAGGAAAATCTGTGTAGGCGTAGGCATCCAGCTTGATTAAAATCTAGTAAGAAACAGCCTCTAGATAGGAGAGTGAGGCGAACTAGCGCAGGACAACTGGCATGATGGCCAGCACACCATCAGTTAAATAAAACTACTTAATTGGTCGACATGGGGAGACAACGCCAAAAAATGGGGAGCATAACCACCTATCCTGACGCGTTTCGGCTAGACCACTTTGTCCAAAGAGTATGACTGCAATTACAGAAAACACTGTTTATATAGGCAGCAAACATTCTAATTACCCTCAATTAATAAATCGCATCTCCTCGGTATCGTGAGCGATCAGCTAGGAACGCATTCAGCACGGAGGCATCTCGCGAGACTACCTGTGCTATTCGGAGCCTCAGGAGACAAACGCAACAAGTGCATACTGGCGGTCAAGCCTACGCGCCGGATGACACCCTAATAGCAGGCAAAAACATATAGAGTATATCCCGAGTGTGACCATGACCGTGATAGTGAGCGGATCACTGGGAGCCAACAACATGACCTTCATGAGACTGACTCAGACTCAGCTGGTGTCCTAAGCGATCAAGGGAAGCTCGCAAACTCACACAAAGCGGGTGGCCCACAGCGCCAATGCTACCTGTGAGGAGACGAACCATGAGACACTCCCTAGACATACATATATACAAAACCAGCAAGTTTCACTTGCCATAGAGACTGCTCTGTATGACATTTGTCTATACAGTAAAAGTACATAGCTATCTCATAGGAAGTGAGAAAAATATAAATAAAATACTAAATAAAGATATAAAAAACAAACTAATACAAAAAGAATACATTATGAACCAATAACTGAGTATGAATAGATATTAGGTATAACAACCCTTATTGTCTTTGAAAAAATAAAAGTAAAACGGGATAGAAACAGGTGGTTGACAGAAAACATATATGGAATTTTAAAAAAAAACCGTTAATTAAGGCAATGATTAATATAAACTGTTTATGAACTACTGACACAAGGTCTTTCTATATAACGCAATTAAGATAGATTCTTTTATCCTACTACTTTTGCAGACTGCGCAAACATATATACATTTGCTATGAATCATTTAATTAATATCTCAATGAAAATAGTCATAATAAATTTACCAAAAAAATGAAATATTATCGCGACTACTTTGGCATCAAACTGTCGCTTAACTCATATTATCATTTACTATGTAATCATTAATTAAATCAAATCTCAATGAAAATCGTCATAATAACGGTGTGTATATCATTTGACCTCGAGATATAAACCGGATATCATAACCTTACTAAAATGACAAACTAGCAAATATTGCAACACGCTATCGTGAACGCGAGGGGAGGAATAAACATCCTAGTATACCTCACGCGAGATGAACACGCACCATAATCACTGCATGGGACCCAAAATGCGTAAGTTCCCAGTCATTGTTTCATCCTGCGCGGAGGGCCATTGATCCCAAAAAACGAGCAAAGCCGACAAAACAAAGAGGACCACTCCCCCCCCCCCCTTTCGATTCTCCATAAACCGCCACATGCGCACACGCCCTTCCCCCATGTTAACTTACCAGCACCCCGCCCCAACCGTCCTGAGTCCCCCTCTCCCTGGCCCTTACGTCTCCGAACCCGGAACGCCAATAGCTCTGGAAATGCCGCAAAATTGTCCGAACAAAAGGTAACTAGAGAAACGAAGGGCTCAATGGGGAGGACACCGAGCGACCTGAAGCCTGGCGTTAGCCGGGCCTGCGTCTACTCTTCCCCCTCAACGACGCTCCCCCCCCTTGTCGTCCACTTCCCTCTCTCCTCTAGCAACACTAATCCCCCCTCCCCACCCCCCTTTTTAAGCACCTTCTCATTACGCTGTCCCACCCCCAATCCCTGATCCTACCTTCCCCTCGCCGCTACCAATGTATCTTCATATTCGCCCCCTCTTTCTTCCCCCGCGCCACCCCCCCTTCCCGCGACATGAAGCATACCTCGCCACCCATTACCCTTCACCGGCCTCCCTTCCGCTAAACCTACCACCCCCCCCCACCCCCCTCTACCTTCCCTTCTGCGGCCTGCACCACCCCCGCCCCCCTGCCTGAACTCCTCCCGCCCCTCCCTCCACCAACTCTCGCCACCACTCTCCGTGATCCTGAGTCCCCCCTCCTCCACACCCTCTTCACCCCGCCCTGAATCCCTCCCACCTGTCGCGCACCCCCGCCTACGCTCCCCTCACATTCCTCCGCCCCTCCCCTATGACTCTAAACTCCTTTTCCAGTCCCCTCGCCAAACTGTCATTAACAGAGCAAAATGAATTTGATCCGCAGAACATTTCTCTTGCGGTTCAGGTATTTTTCCCCTATTTGCCTTCCTGGTGCGCTGAGTATCTAGTGTTTCTTCACTTCCTTGAGTGAGATATGTTATCGTCCTTTAGCTTTATAGACACATGTCACCAGGGTCTCTTACTGGCAAGTGATACGTGCCTGTGGGTTTGCGTATATATGTATGTTAGTGGGTGTCGTCTGGGTCTCCTCCCAAGGTAGATGGCGCTGGGGTTCTGCCTGTGTCTGGCGCTAATACACATTGAGTCGATGGTCTGTGCATGATGTTTAGGATCGGTCTCCATTGACTCTACTTCCCGGTCTGGTCACATTCTGGATAATACCGCTTAATGTTCTTGCCTGTTTAAGCGTCATCCTCTTCCCCTGACTAGGGAGGCCCTAGTATGCACTTGTATTGGTTTTGTCTCCTGGGGCTCTGGTAGACATGCAGTCTCGTCGATAGATGCTCAGGCTTGGTTGCCGCTGACCCAGTCACTGAGAGCTCAGATTTGTGGTAATATAACATGTGTTTTTGTAATTAGGGGCAATAGCTTCTTGAGCAAAGGGCCTAGTCGCCGAAACGTGCGTCAAGAGGTGGGTGGTTGTCTTCCCCTTTTTTTGTGTCTGCGGCCTATGTCGACAATTAAAGTAGTTTTTAATGAACCTATTAGGGTGATGCTGGATCCTGCCATTTGTCTGCGCTGTTTTGCTCCACTCTCCTGCGCTCTAGAGGCTAGTTTTCTTCTGATCTTGTTGCATTGCTAAGCACTGCATCCATCTTTATTCTCCTATCTGCATTTCACATTTGAAAGGGTTATCAATCCATTGTATATCTTGTTGCCATGTATACGCATACGGTAGTCTCGCCATTTATGTTTATCTTTGCCAAGAGATGGACACATTTTATGAACACTATTAGAGTACTAGATGTAGGAAGCCTGTCTGTCTCTTCCGGCAACTGGAGCTAAGTGCTGTGGGAGGGCACGGAGACTTGCTGGTGCCTGAGGATTAAGCGAACTGGCTGAGTGGTCTGATCCCGTAAGTAATATATATATATTATACATATATATATATATGTAACGGGTTTATCCCGCCCGCCTAATCGACACAGATTCGTACTGTGTGGGTGGCTAGGAAACATACTTGTATTGTAGCTATCTGTGTGCGTGACGCTGTTGGCATCACAAGGAGGGCTGAGCTGTCCGCACGGGGGAACCCTGGTCCCCCAGATAGCAACTAGGATAAATACTTAGCAGAATATACGAACTATGCAGTGGGCCTCCTAACCTGCATGGTCTCTCCGAGCCAATAGGGGGAGTGGTTTCCCCTCGCAGGACAATCAACAATAACACAATACTGATGGCACATATACTAGGAAGGTATATGTAATAAAACCAGTGACCTTCTACTCATCATGTACAGAATAACCTATTTCGCACCAATACAATAACTGTGTGCCGCTCCCGTAGAGGAGGACAACGCTACTGCGTCACTCAGAACGCTATCCTATCTCCATACAGACCAGTGACGCGCTACGCCAGTGTCCAAGAACCCCCACCCAATGTCGCCCCGTACTCCTACAGAGATCATGTAGTTGACTGGGGGGGGGCGTTCAGATCACCAAGTTAATCTAGGGCCTCGTTGGTGGTCATCTATAGATTGGATAATACCTGGCCGAGCGACGCTCCTGACCTCGTATCACAGCAATGCTTGCGGCCAAAGGCCGCATGGTTGGCGATTGTACTAATCCTTTGTAACCCTCGAAACGCGAACTTCTGGCATCAGTGACGCGGCTAGAGGCGTTCCACTCCCGAACAGTCTTGTGGGGACCCCAACGTGGGTCGCAACGCTTCAGCGGACGAGCAATTCTACCGTTCACTGTGTCCCCTATCTTCTATGGGGGCACGTGCTTCATATAGGCCTGTCCTATGGTGCAGGGCTTAGACACCTGTAGTGGCTTGGAAACTCCTATTGGGCCTAAAGGGGTAAGGACGCTGTCCCACTCCCGCAACTAACCTCACACGTCCCCTACAGCCTCACTGAAGCGGTTTACGCCAACGTGCTGTAACCTAGTGCCTGCCTGTCAGTACCTCACAGAGTACATGCACTGACACGCTTAGTACTCCTGACCTAGGCGAGCACTCTAATACACGGGCAGCAGTCCTATCTTGGCTGGGGCCTCCCCTACCTGTTAACCCACTACCCTTAATGGGGTGATTGGGGGCCTATCTTGGTGGTGCGGTACTCTTAGGGCCGCAGAGTGTAACTCGCTTCCCGCCGCCCATGCCTTCCCTCAACAATTCGACAGTATCCCCCCGTGGCTCCACTATAACTCCTGAGTGCAGGTTCCCTCTCTCTAGTAGCAGTCCGCTGGGCTACACTCTCTCGTAATAAAAAATCAGAGTAACTAACTACCCAGTCAGGATCTCCAGGGGGGGCTCGGCGTCTAGTACACATGACGAGTCCTGAACTCGCTGTACTCCTACCGCATCCTTCCGACTTGGGTCTGGCTCCGGTCTTCTGCACTGCGTCGCGCTCTCTCTCGTTCTGTACCTGTCCTGTACGCCCGGCCAAATTATCATTTCCCTGGCTCCCTAAGCCCTATTGGCTCCGCTGGGTGTCACGTGGGCGTCGTCAAAGGCTGCTTGGGATATGTATTTGCCCAGCTCAGAGCCTTCCTGGTAGGCCTAGGGGTTTTGGGCGGGCGTTTCCTCTAACCTCGTCCTGCGTCTTCGCGCAGGCTTTGCCCGGGCTCTCTGTACTTCCTCTCGGCTGCCCCCTACTCTGCACAAGCGACATATCCTCTCATCGCTCTGGGGCCTTCCCTGCGCCTACGTGTCTCCTGCGCGTCATAGTGCCAAAGACTGTCCTCGATATGAGGGGCGGCCCTGTCTTCACTCAGCCTCCGGGAGCGTCTCAGAGTAAGATCACTCGAATATTCAGCGGTTCCTTAGGCAACGGCCGCGGATCGTGTCCCTGCAACCGCCGGCAGGCTAGGAGAAGCCGCGGCTGTCTCCCTTCCTTCTCAGCCCCACCCTTGGAAGCACACAACAAAGCAAAAACCCTCGTGGTCTTTCAGCTACTCCTGCGAGTCGTACTAGCATCTAGGTAGGTTGGTCTCCAGAGAGGCCACGGGAGGCTCTTGCCCAGGCTTTATACTCATATTATATAATCAAAATAAATAGTATGATCCTGTATCATCTTATTATTTTTGATTATTGAAGCCTCGGCTGACATGGTACTTATACCTTCCTGTCTAGCATGTGTGTATATATATAATATAATATATATAATAATCAAAATAATAGAGATACCGTTCTGCATGTGGCTAAACGAAATGCTTTTATTTGTGCGAGGGCTTTCTCGAGACTACTATGATGCTCTCTTCTCCAAACTGTAGGATGCTAACTGCGGTGGCGGGATCCTAAGGGTGATGTTCACTTGGAGGACTATACAGAAATCTGGTCAATATGTCAAAAATCTGCGTCAAATTTTTTGTTACGGGCAATCCCGTGACTTCTTGTCGGAGTGGAGACGAGGGTGGTGTATATATCTATATATATATAATGATATATCTCTTCATATATATAATATAGATACGGACAATCCAAAGACAGTAAGTAGGACATGCAGACGGCGTCTCGGGGTTAATCCAAAAATCTTATATTCACAAGCATTAATAGCACGTATCATACACTTATTCTCTATGGGACTATCTATCTGTGCTATTAGCAAGCTTTTCTACTACCGTTGCTGACTGAACCTTCATGTGTTATATTATATATAGATATATATATAGATATATATAATATCTATAATGATAATATATCTATATATAATATAAAAAAAAAAAATATATATTATACTATATATATATACAAATATAATCGGTATCATTCATCTGCATGTCTTATGGCAGGTCTGCAACCCGCCTTCCTTCCGCCAGTATCACCTCACGTACTGATACATATGATATATATAAAATTATGATAAGAAACCTTAATACTGAGTTATAATGTTTATGGTGAGTAAAAAAGTGACAAAAAACCTCTACATGGTAAAGCAAATCTAGCAGAATATACCTGTATGCTCATTTGTCATTCATTTCCTCAGAATCCCTTGCTGTCAGGTGGAAGTGTTGCTGCTGGTGATATATGGGGTAAAGGGCGAGTTGCAGACCGGCTACGTAGCATGCATATGAGCATAGGCAGTTATATTTGTGTATATATCTATATATATATATATATGATGCTTATATATATATATATATATATATATATATATACGCCGACCCTCGACGTCTCCTCTGAGGAAGTTACGGGATTGCCGTAATCCAACACGCTTTGGGATTTTTGTGACCTAATTGCTAGATTCGTAGTCGCTCCAAGTGACATATGCACCTAAGGACCGCACTAGCGTTTAGCACTCTAGTGGGGGGTTGGGGTTCCAGCTGGCAGGGCTGGCCGGCTCCGTTGATTTGAGTGTCTTGTAAGGGAGGACTCGGTTTATGGGTCTTGCAAATTGGGGCCCCAAGGACGACAGAACCATGACCCTATTTCACTAATTGAGTGTATTCTGCTACATATGGCTTAAGATTAATTTTTCGCATTTGCGCGTCATAATAGTGGTTGATTTCGAACATGCCGAGTCCACAAAAATACGCTGTTTATCTTATTTGGACAGATAACATTATACGGTCTGATCATCGACTTTGAAGTTACAGTGGCGGACGAGCTGATCTTCAAGCGGCTCGCCGGCCTGGCAATGTGCGGGGCCGACCTCGGGCCAGACGCGCTGGTGACCAAGCCGCAGGCTGGTGACGGTCGTGACGTGCGTCACAACTGTGGGGCGGCCCATCACACGTCGTCCGCAATCCCGGCGGTAGTGTAGTAGGGGGACATGGGATCATCGAGAAATGGAGGGGTATGGCGGGAATGCAGGTGGGAGCAGAGGGCAGCCAGTGATCGGTAGGGGAGGGAATAACGCTGCGAAGCTGCGCGGAGTCAGAGGGCGGAGAAGCTCAAGTCTCAGCCGCCAGGAGTGTTAGGTGTCTCTATTATGTTTTAAACAATTGTTGTTCATCTAGTGCTTGGGCTGTTGATGGGGGTGGCAACCTTCCTAATCCCTATTGTAGCTCCCCCTCGCATCATTTATGAGTTAAGGGCTCACCCTATAGCATCTTCTGCCCTTTCAGGGGGAACTGCGTGCTTTGCAGGTATGGGGTGACACGTGCTTAATACAGAGTTGCTTTTTCCTGTATGTACAGGTTAATTAAAAGCGTTCAATCTAGACTTAGAACTTTGGCACTAATATTGACAGATTACTAGGCAAACTGAGCTTTGTCTGTGTTTTATGTGCTGTCTCTGGTTTTAAATATATATTGCCATGCTCAGTAGCACTCCTCTGTGACATTCATATGCTTATATATATGTTGTGGTTATTTTGGGGGTTCAATAGGAGCTTGTTAGGTGTCCAGTATATTTTACAATTGTGTTTCAGCTAGTCCTGGCTGATTGGAGGTTGGCAACCTCCTACTTAATTTAAGCTCACCCCCTCCCACATTTAAATGGTTAAGGGCTCACTCCATAGCATCTTCCACACAGGGGAACTTGTTTGCTTGCAGGATGGTTGTGACATCTCTAATACAGAGTGCCTTTCCTGGTAATGTACAGGTTAATAAAGGCTTCAATCAGATTTAGAACTTTGCAACTAATATTGACAGATTTACTATAAATCATTCTT
>WSYH01002392.1:0-35892 GCA_036426205.1 Ascaphus truei
TTTGTCGAACACTGTATATATATATATATATATATATATATAATATATATATATCATATAATATATATATATATATATACATTTGATATATATATATATATATATATATACATTATATATATATATATATATATATCTTTCAGATATTCACTCACTATATGCATGATAAATCCCCAATTGTTTGAGCCATAGGATCCAAGCCATAGAAACTATGTGTTGACTCCAGTAACGCCAAGGAGACAAATCAGAAGCTTAGAAGAAAATTAGTCTAGAAAGTGTGCAGTTTTAGAAGTGTGCATTTTTCAGTCTTCTCCCATGAGCCAATTTTTAGTGTAAATGATGCATTGGTTATTAGCTAATGTGTTTCAGGCATATTTGATTTGTAGCTTGTAACTTTTTCTCTTTATATTTGCTTTGTATTGCTGTATAGAAAATTGTGTTGTACGTTATCTCCTGCTCTCATAATAATTATCATTCTCTAGATTTCATTAGTACCTGCTTCATACTTTTAAGCTATATGTTCTGCGCTAAGTATCATGAACCTTAAAGCAGCTTTGCTAATTAAGTGTTCCTTAAATCTGCATTCCCACCTAGTAAGATATTTTAATAAAGTGTAAGAACTCACCCACACATACCTTCCCTGATTTTTTTTTTTTTTAAATGTTTAGTGTTTTATATTATTAGGAATAACTTTTAAAGTTTAGCAACCCAAACCTAACTTCATGTGTCGAGCCGTTTATACTGCTTTTTGGGTGAAATACATACATAAGAATGAGGTGATCCTTGTAATGCAACAAAGTCAGACATTTCTTATATTTTTTGTCTTTAAAATTGTACAGTTTACTGATTAAGGCAAAATAATGTTCACTCATATAAACTATTTTAATTTCAGGTGGGTTATCACTTAATTCAATGTTAATATATATAATTTTAAAGAGATTTAATTTGATTCTTTTTCACTTTATTAAAAAAAAAATTTTTTTTACACATTTGAAGACATTTGAGCACATTTGAGCACACCACATTTAATTCAAGGTTCTTGGGTATCGGCGTAAAAAAAAAAAAGCAGTCCCCTTTTGTTCTCCTTTTTGAATTTTAGGGATCTGCATGTGTTGCTCTACTAGTGCATAAGATTCAACACTCCAAGTATTGATGATGTTGACAGCATTTGAAAAATGACTTGAGTTGTGGCCATGTTCTTTCCTTCATCCTCAATGGTGCCTGAAGTAACATGATTTGGATGGATATTGAGTAAAACCTTTTAGAAATCTGTATTTTGTTTCTTTTTTGCGATCTTTTCAGCAGGTTGCCCAAAACCTGGTGGTGCCAATTTGAGAAGAATATTTATCTTTTTATTACAATACATTTTTTTACTAAATGTATAACGATTAGTATTACATTGGCGGATTTACAATTTTGCCACCCTTAAGCCCGTTACTTTTTGCTGCCCCTAAATTTTTCGTCTGTCCTCTGACATAGACAGATTCTTACACTGACACAGACAGACACTCTCATTGACACGCTCATACTCTCACACTGGCATTCTCACTGTCATGCTGGCGTTCTCACTCTCACGCTGGCACTGTCACGCACTCGCACTCACTGTCACACACTCACACTGGCACTCTCGCACTGGCACACTCACACTGGCATACTCACTGACTTACACTCGCTTTAAGTTGTCCCAGCACCCCCCCCCCCCCCTGGCAGCTCTCCCATCTGGTGGCCGTGGAACCCCTGAGGGGTGCTCGTGGAACCCCAGTTGAAAATCAGTGCACTATAACATACTGTACACTTTGTAGTACTGCACATTAGCGCCCCATTTTTCTTCTTTTTTCAATACATATAATACCCCTCCCCCCTATACACAAAGCCCCTGCGCCCCCTATTAATGATGAGGCCAGTTGAGAAAGCTGGGTAAGCACACACACACCTCTCACCATAGGGGCGTCCCCCGCCGTCCTCTGCCACCCTCCTCTGTGCACCGAGCACTTCATCCACTGACTTGAGAAAGCTGGGTAACTAAAGAGTACTTTTTTGTACTGCAGCTCACACACACACACACACACACCCTCCCTTCCCCAGCACTCATACCCTCCTCTCCTCAACACACAACATACCCCTCCAACACAACCCCCCCTCTCCAGCGCACACAAAATGGCACCCCTAGCACACACAAATAGCACATACACACCAAACAAAGCCCCCCTCGCAAACGGAATTTCCCCCTCTAAATGGAATTTGTCCCCTCCCCCCAAAACAGAATCCCTCTACCCACAGAACAGAATATGTCCCCTCCCCACAAAACAGGATCTACCCCACCACCAAAAATGGAAATCCCCCCCACAAAACAGAATCTGTCAACCGCCACCCAAAAAAATAGAATCCCCCCCCCTCCCTCACCTTAGTGGATGCTCTCCACAGAGCCTGCTGCTCTGAATGGATGCCTGCTGCTCTCTGCCCTCTCCTTACACAACCAACTGCACAGCAAATATTGTTCCCGTGCTGTGCAGTTGCTTGTAGCCCCACCCATTTAGCCGTCTCCTCCATTCCAGGCTCGGGGGCGGCGGCGAGCTGAGGACAGACGTCATGATGCAAGGAAAATCTGCTGCCCCCAAAATCTACCGCCTTAAGCCTGGGCCTAATGGAAAATCTAACACTGATTACACTGGCACACTTCCTGCCAATGGATCTACAACACAAAAAATACAATAATAGAATGTAAAAACCTTTGGGATTCTTAAACCTTGTAACTGCTAGTGGCTACTGCCTATTCTATATACCTCTTCAATGTATCACACTGCAATGTTCGTCCCAACCGCAATCAAGGTGTAACACTCTACACTAATAGTCAGTAGATGTTCAAATGGGTGTTAATGTGTATTAGAGGGCATCCGTAACGCACATAATTACAATTGCAGGCTTCTCCACATTGGGGGATGTGAGCTACTGTTTTTCTCAGGTAAGTATTTAGGATGCAAATCCAAATGACATTGCTCAGCAAGAAAGATGCATATAGTAACAATAAATGTATAATTCACGTAGTTAAAAAAGCGAAATACTGTAATGCTGATAGAGATATTGGACCCAGTGCAATAAAACAATGAGACTTCAATGATGCATAATTGTCCATAGGGTGGAGACAAATACCCGCATAAGCATGAAGCAGTGTCGTGCAGTACTCCACCAGACAAAATGTCTCACCTGTAGCACTGTTTCTGGTCAGCAACTCCCTCTGTATAATGGGGGAGAAACAATACTCACATACAGCCACTTCTTGTGTATGCGTGCATCACGCAGTGGGGTATGAGCAGTAGAGAAATCCTAGGATCGATGCGGTGCACAGCTGAAGGAGGGGACCAGCGCCAACGTAGGTATTAAAACACAAATTTATTGGAACATGGTAAACAGGGAAAAGAAACACCTCTGACGCGTTTCAGGCAAAAAGCGCCCTTTATCAAAGAGTGGATTCGCGTCTGACACACTGGCAGTCTTGTAGGGAGTTCCCCGCCCACATATGGTAGTGACGCTTTGTGAAATTGGCGCGAAAGCAGTATGCTTGATTTGATTGGTAGAGCCATCTTCCAATCAGAGCTCTGGAATTGGAGGGTGCGTCGTATGTGGACGGGTAATCCGTTCAGACTGTGAGAGTGGACGAATAAGTAACAGAATCAACAAATGGATACAAGATAAAAGAAAAAGACATAAAAATGACAAACAAACATGCAATGAACTAGCGAATTAGTTTCCTATATGAATAAGGAACATAGGGGAAGGGATTAAATTAATATAGCTCCATTAACCACATATATATAAATAAATAAATACATCATGTAATAATAATCACTGTTCCATGTGTATACATCTATCCAAAGTGTAAAATAAAGCAAAGATGAAGTACTAAGAAATCTATATCAATACCCATAAGTCTAAATATATAGCCTGGGTAAAAGACATTGTATAATAATATGTAAGAACAATCTAGGGACCTATGGTACACTCAACAACTCATATATATAAGAACTTAAACATATATAAGATGAAAAAGTCATGAATATATAATACATTATCATAATTATTGGGACTTTGGCACCCAGGGGCATGAACCAGGATTGGGAACTGAAGCATTTTTTGACATAATGTTGACTTTATGATAATGTATTATATATTCATGACTTTTTCATCTTATATATTTTTAAGTTTTTGAAACGCATTTCTTTATTTTGTAGAATGTGTAATCAAATTTGATTATAAAATTGATTATAAATTATTTACCAGAAATAGTTGCCGTTAACCATGCTAAAAAAAATCTTATCCTTATTATCCAACATGGCAAATGTTTTCATTTATTATCTGCAATAGGAAACTCTTAAGCAAAATGGTTCTAGACACAAATCAGCAGAAGTGTGCTTCTAGACAAGTCTATTCAAGCACTAGTTAATCATACAATAGTTTTTTTTTTTTAAATAAACCAGTGATACTATTCATTTCTTATTTTTGAAATCTTCAGGTTTGGCTGTTTTCATCTATTTGACCAAAGTACTTTTTTTTTTATACTCCATTTTTATTGGTAATTTTTACATTAACAGATACGAAAACATACGAAACAGTACACTGGTAATGGGGTATTGACAGAAATAATAATGGGGTGGAATTTAAAAGGTGGTGGGGGGCACATTCACTTGCAATACAATATTTATGTATCATTTGTAACAGAACCTCATTAGTATGGCATTTACCGGAAGAGTGAACTCCCCAAGAGCAACACATCTACCGCAAGGATTACAAATGAACCATTGATGTGTCACTTGAGAAGTTAATATTTTCAAATGTCCTCACATGATTAAGGCCTGAGCTAGCTGTGTGTGCGATCCATGGTTGCCATACTCTCTGAAATGCCACACCCCACCATTGGCGAGCTTCCAGTTTAACAACATTTTCCAATTTGTTAAACTCTGAAGAGAGATCACAATTTTGTTCTTCTATTATTGTTGTGGTGTGGTTCAAGATACCCTTTGTCAAACTCTTCTTTTTTAGGTATCTATCATTACCTGACAAAAAGCTGGCCATTTTTAAAAGATGGACATCAATGTTATTGGTTATGTTGTATTGATGGTTTATAAATTGAATTTGATTGCAGATGCTTGACCTTTTATAGAGGCTGAAGGAAAAGACTGGGAGATTTACCTGCTGCACGTGCTGTTTGCATACTGGGAGGTACAGCAAGAATCTAGTGGGTTCTCTCCCTTCAAGCTTCTATATGGTTGCAGGGTATGGGGACTGTGACAGGGTAAATAAAAGCCACCAGCTTTATGCCTGGTAGACATGTTTAGTCTGCAGAGCAGCAGTGGTGAGGTTAACTTCAGCATTGGCAATTAGTTGAATCCCAGCTGCCTAATCAAGGTGTGTTAAAAACCCCAGGATGTGCACATATGCAGTTGGCTGGTCAGGAGACAGGAGTGAGTTACTGAGGAGATTAGTGATATAAGGTCTGTTTGCAAAGTACATGGTTTATGAACTGCTTTGTTTTTCTTGCTGAAGAGAAATTGCTTTGTTTGCCACGCTGAAGATAAGCTATTTTGTTTTGTCTGCTGAAAAGAAGCTATTTTGTTTTGTGTGCTGTATGTTTTAAGGCTAAATAAATAAGCCTTGTCAAGATACCCCGCGTGTGTAGTTGCATGTACTCTGCAACAGGGGACCTCATGACCTATTCCGTGAGGGATGGGAAAGGGAGACTACCAATACTGATGCTTCTGTGCTGAAGTATGTGGTAGATCTCTGAGACCAGTTAGAAATGTTTATGAGGTTGGCACAGGACAATCTCAGGGAGGCTCAGGCCAAGCAAAATACTTAGTTTGATCAGAATGCCCGTAGCAAAGAATTCATCCCTGGGCAGCAAGTGCTTGGTCTGAAGCCCACTCGTCAGAACAAATTAATGGCTGCCAGGTCTGGACCGTACACAGTACTCAGGATGATGAATGAGTGCAACTATGTTGTACAGCTAGATGGAGAGACGGCTAGAAATAGGATGTAATAGTGATGGGGTACCCAGGCCAGTAAATAAAGGTATTATGCCAGGCTGGGTAGAATTATAGAGTGCCAGCTCAGCGATCCAGCAATGGCAGTAACATTGTAATTGTATTAAAAATGTCTGTGTGTGTCCCACCAGGTGGTGATAATAATATCATGGCTTAAATGTATGAGTTATTGTACCCATGTTTCCCTGCAACCCGCGCAAAGGAAAAATGGTTTTCAAAAGCAGCAACCTACAGCACAGCGCATAGCGTTTAGCTAACTTAGGCTAGGAAGGTTCTATAGCACTGAGTTTTGCTGTGAGTGCTGCTGGAGTAAAATCATTAAGAAGGTTATGCCGCAATTTTTATAAAGTTATATGAAAATTGATGAATGAAAGTCCCCCTCTTTTAATTGTGCCAACATTACAGGAGTGAGGGGGTTTTCATTCAGGCAACCGGGACAGTGGAAACACTTAATTATAAGTACCATACTTTAAGGGTGCATACCAGGGAATTCCTGTGAGTGAGTCATGCATAATTTAGCCCCGCACTTGTAAGACATCCCGCTGAAATGGTCCCAGGATGTCTGGATAAGCCGGAGTTAAAAAGGTTCCGACATCGTAAGGTGTTAAGCGGGGAGGGGTAAATATAAGAACCCTCATCCTAGCAGATGTCCAAATGTCCGAGCGAAGTAGACAAGATGTCGCCAGGAAAGGGGACTTCATTTGGTATGCTAAGGTGCGAGGTTCGCGCATGCCCTTAGCATACCAAGAAGCCCTCTGCCCGGTGCTGTGAGGTACTGGCAACCCGGGGATAGGTGGGATATTTCGTTTCCATGCAGCGATTGGCTGCAGAGCTTAAGGATAGGGGTTTTGACTGTATAAATATCCCTGCAGCTGATCAGGAGTTAGATTCATCATGCGGTAACAGAGATTCGTCTGACCTGGATTCTAAACTTTATACCAACGTAACCCAAGTCAAGAGTTCGTAAGAACTAAGGAATCCCGAACTAATTCTACGGTGGTAGAACAAAGCAAGCAGTCCCTGAGGAGAAAAGTGGTTGCGAGCGGCGCCACTAGCCAAAGACTGTTTTGCGGCTCTGCTTATGCAAAACTCCCGCTCTTGGGAAATTGTGCTTAGAGACGCTATTTCTTTTTTTTTTTTTTTTTAATATTTTTTATTAGGCAGTGATACATTAAATGGTTATCAATTACATTTCGCAGCCTAACATGTAAACGTTTTTAACTTTTTTTGCGGATAAAGGAAGACAACCTTGATTGTCAATGAAGAGGAAGTCCTCGAAGAGTAAGGACAGAGGGGTAGGGGGGGGAGGGAGGGGGTGTTCACAGCCTGGGGGCCACGTGTCTGAGTTCGTCCCTGTCGAGGGGCGGGCTTGAAGATTTCGGGCGTTGTGTTTGGTCACTAGGGAGATGTCTACGAGGGACCTTTATCTCGTGAGGAGTATCCAGGGTTCCCAAATGTTATAAAATGCAAAAAGCTTTTGTCGGAGCATTGCCGTAAGCTTCTCCATTAGCATCACTTCACTGACCCTTTTTTTTAATGGATATTTTGGAAGGGGTAGTTTGTTTTTTCCAGGATGCCGCTATCTCACATCTGGCCGCGGTAAGAATATAGGAGATTAATTTCCTAGTTGGACGGCCGATTCCGGGTATTGGCCTTGCAAGTAGGAAGGTCAACGGTTCTATAGGTAATTCTAGGTCTGTGACCTCTTTTATCAAATTGTGGACCTTAGTCCAGTATTTTACAATTTCCGGACAGGTCCACCAGATGTGGGCCATGTCCCCTCTATGTCCGCAGCCTCTCCAGCATAGGTCCGACGCCAGGGGGTAGATCTGACTTAACCGCACTGGGGTGAGGTACCAGTGATAGAGAATTTTATAAATGTTCTCCTTTGTTGTAGTGCATAGAGAAGTTCCCGAGGCTGCCAGCCAAATTTCATCCCAAATCTCTTTTTCTATTGTAATATTCAAATCTGCTGCCCATTTGAGCATATAATCGTGGTCTGGGGAACCGTCGAATTTTCTAGGGCAGCGTATATATCGGATATTAGTCCCTTTTGGTAGGTGTTTGCTTTGCAGAGTCGCTCGAATTTGGTAAGAGAGGGGAATTCTGGGTCTGGACATATTGTCACGGTAGCTTATGACGATATAATGAACACCAAATATCTGGGTTGAACTGAACGAGGCTTAGATAAATAAAATATAATTATTCCTTAAATAAGGTGAAACACATCAATATAGTACAATAACAGACAAGAGGGTAACACTTACTTAGGTTGGGATGGAGAGATATCCGCTAGCAATTCTCCAGCAGTCCAGTGACATTCAAGATGGAATCAGAAGCACAACTCCAGCAATCCATTGACTTCAAGATGGTATCAGCACACAACTAAAAACTGTAGGGTTGGCACAGTTTATACTGGGTATACTGTGTAACCCTATGCTTAACATTGAATACAGACTATTGGTGAACAATTATCTGTATCCAATCCCTAATGTGGAGACACAGAGTAACCCATGCCCTCCAGCTAACAATTAGACTGGCAGAGTTTGTTGATTAATACTTAATCTCTAGACATTGGGTAAACAATCAGGGCAGTTAATTTTTTGATCACCGTGCTTCGGCTACTCAGCCGGCTGCCCTTCATGACCTATTAGCCAAGCAGATGGCGTCTGCAAAGGAATCTCTCCAGGATTTTATCCCTGCCTTGGGAAACAACATTAAAGGTGAAACAGGGGAACATACATTTTCAAGGTATAACATGGTGCAAACCTCATCCCTGGACCGCAGTCCAGTTAACCCCTTGTCTCTGGTGAGGTCAGGGGATGACCATATGGGGTGCAACCCCTTTAATACCGGGCCACCCCCTTTCTCCCTCTACACCTCCCCTTCTTAATGGGTGACCTGTGGCCCACTGGCCCTAACGGGGAGTGGGGCACTGCTGGCACCCTTAACGAACTCTGAACTTTGTGCTGAATGGTATATTCAAACTCTTGCAAGGCCAAGCTCCACCTTAGCAAGTAAATCAGGGACTGGGGAAGAGGGGAAAATGGAAAGGGAGGCTCCCGCATCAGCAAAGTATAAATAATATATGGATAAAGTAAAACCAAAATCAGGTGCAATAGAGGATAGAAAATGTAGTAACAACACAAACACAAAAGTTCCTCCTTGAATGCACTCAGAAAGGTGAATGAGAGTGATATGGTTAGTATAATTAAAAACCTTTTAATCACAAATATAGTAAAACCATGTTTGTATAGAGGGGGATGGTAAAAAGTCCAGGGCCAAGCCCTACTAACAGACCAAGAAAATCTTCCAAAATATATACACGGAAGATAGTGTAAATGACAATACACCACCTTAATGTGGGCTCGTAGACTACAGTAATCACCTATGTAAACCTTCAGACTTGGAAACCTGTCCTGTTTACAGAATTCCTATTATCAAAAAATCATCAGACCTTGATGAATATGGGCTGCATGAATACAGAATCTGGAGGGTGATAAACTGACAGTCATACGTTCATATAAATAACCTATTGGGTATCAATGGACCACATTAAGATATGATGTATGTCAACTCAGAACAGGTGAAGTCAACATAAAAGTGAGGAAAATAAGACATATGTGAAAACACAACCACATACAAAAACATAACTGCGTGCTAATGGTATAGAGCTCTGCGGAAGGCAAGCACAAAGTGTGCACTGCTAATGCCCTAGGCACGGTTCTTGACCGTATCCTTATAGCCTCAGTAATATAATAAACAATTGCGCAGAGATACATGCATGGAGTCTCCTAGATCGAACACACTGACTCGAGTGGCAATCAACCCTTATGTCACGGTTGAAAAACAGTGCATGGGTGTTTATCCGCACTGATTAATACACAGTGTTTGTCGCGCGTATATATTGTACTCCACCTAATCGCGTTACGGCGGGCCCCTATTTAGGTGGTGACTATATAGTGATATCCTGTAATCCCACATGATAGGTGCACTGCTATAGTACTAGCCTGTCAGGAAATAAAGCCGTGACCGGAACGCAGTGACGTCATCATACTGAACGGATGCCTCCCACAAGCGCGACATGGTTCTCTGTATCAGCTGCTGACTTTGAATCCTGATAATCCCCATGCTGGCCCCGTGCCCCCTCTCCCCCTTACCTACTTCGGGATTGAGATAAGCGCAACTGGACTCACACAATGGCCCTAAGCTAAGTACAAAAACACATTTTACTAGCGATCAGATGTAATTGTTAAAGGTAACTGAACCTTTGCTGTGCGTTATATACTTAGCTTATTTCCCTGACAGGCTAGTACTATAGCAGTGCACTATCTATGTGGGATTACAGGATATCACTCATATAGTAACCACTAAATAAGGGGCCCCCGCCGTATACCTGATTAGGGGGAGTACATATATATACGGCGACACAACACTGTGTATTAATCAGTGCGGATAACACCCCATGCACTGTTTTTCAACCGTGACTAAAGGTTTGATTGACACTCGAGTCAGTGTGTTCTATCTAGGAGACTCCATGCATGTATCTCTGCGCTAATTGTTTTATATATTACTGAGGCTATAACTGGATACGGTCACAGAACCGTGCCTCAGGGCATTAGCAGTGCACACTTTGTGCTTGCCCTCCGCAGAGCTCTATACCATTAAGCCACGCAGTTATGTTTTTGTATGTGGTTGTGTTTTCACATAATGTCTTATTTTCCTCACTTTTATGTTGACTTCACCCTGTTCTGGAGTTGACATACATCATATCTTAATGTGGTCCATTGATACCCAATAGGTATATTATATGACCGTATTGACTGTCAGTTTATCACCCCTCCAGATTCTGTATCATCAGCCCATATTCATCAAGGTCTGATGATTTTTTGATAATAGGAATTCTGTAGACAGGACAGGTTTCCAAGTCTGAAGGTTTACATAGGTGATTACTGTAGTCTACGAGCCCACATTAAGGTGGTGTATTGTCATTTACACTATCTTCCGTGTATATATTTTGGAAGATTTTCTTGGTCTGTTAGTAGGGATTGGCCCTGGACTTTTTACCATCCCCCTCTATACAAACATGGTTTTACTATATTTGTGATTAAAAGGTTTTTAATTATACTAACCATATCACTCTCATTCACCTTTCTGAGTGCATTCAAGGAGGAACTTTTGTGTTTGTGTTGTTACTCCACCTTGGCAACTTGGCATTCTCCCCTGATGCCCTCTGCAGCCAACTCAGGGGGTTGTGGTCTGTGAGGACCGTGAAAGCCCTTCCATACACATAGGGCTGGAGTTTTTTGAGTGCACACACAATGGCCAAGCACTCTTTCTCAATGGTGGCATAGGCCACCTCTCTGGGATGTAGTTTTTGGCTGAGATACACCACAGGGTGCTCTCTACCGTCGTCACCCACTTGGCTCAACACAGCCCCAATGCCATAGTCCGAGGCATCAGTCTGTATGAGGAAATGTTTGGTATAGTCTGAGGCAGCCAGTATGGGGGCCCCAGCAAGCGCAGTTTTCAGTGCCTGGAAAGCAGTTTCACAGGCAGGGGTCCAGGTGATAAGCACAGGCAGTTGCTTCTTAGTCAAATCAGTCAGGGGTTTGGCCATGGAGCTGTACTGTGGGACAAACTTCCTATAGTACCCTGCGGTGCCCAAAAATGCCATGACCTGTTTCTTGGTTTTTGGAACAGGCCACTGAACTATGGCTTCTACCTTGGCAGGCTCTGGTTTGAGGTGCCCTCCACTCACCCTGTGCCCTAAGTACAGGACCTCTGCCATCCCTACCATACACTTAGTGAGTTTCAAGGTAAGCCCAGCCTCCCTGATCCTATCTAGCACCGCAGCTACATGTCCTAAATGGGAGTCCCAGGAATTACTAAAGACAGCAATGTCATCTAAGTAAGCCCTGGCATAGCTCTGCTTCCCTTCCAGTAACCTATGACCAGGCGTTGGAAGGTAGCAGGGGCATTCTTCATCCCAAATGGCATCACTAAAAACTCATAGAGGCCCTTGGAGTGATGAATGCTGACTTCTCCCTAGCCTCCAGGGTCAGGGGGATTTGCCAATAGCCTTTGCTCAAATCCATAGTGGTCAGATACTTTGCCCCCGCGAGTTCATCTAGTAACTCATCCATGCGGGGCATGGGATAGGCATCTGACACCATCCCAGCGTTGAGCAAGCGGTAGTCCACACAAAACCGGGTGGTCTTGTCCTTCTTAGGAACTAGGACTACCGGGCTTGCCCAAGGACTTTGGGATGGAGTAATAACCCCTAGGGTCAGCATCTCCTCTATCTCCCTCTCCATACTGGTCTTGACCTCTGCTGACACTCTATAAGCGTGCTTATGCAGAGGCCGCAGGTCCCCTGTGTGCACTGGGTGTTTTGTGAGATGTGTGGTCCCTGGCATGTCAGTGAAGAGGGCCCTATACTTAGCTAGCATGTCCCTGGCTTTTCCCTTCTGCCTAGCACTCAAATGTGCCCCTATCTCCACCTGCTCCACAGTGTTTCCCTGCCTGCTAGGGGTCCTACAAGATCCATCGCTACTTTCTGGAAGGGTTCCCCTATTATCGGTAGGGGTTTCAGGGGTGCCTTCACACGGTCGCCCGCCTTACCCACTCGCTGGCAGGCATCACAAGAGCGGCAGAAATTGCCCACATCTCGAGATGCCCCCGGCCAGTAGTAACGCTGTAATAACCGGGCTCGCGTTCTGTTGACCCCCTGATGTCCCGCTAACGAAATAGAGTGAGCTACCCATAACAGTTGCTGTCGGTACCCCTGGGGCACTACTAGCTGTCGCTTACCGGTCAATCCCTCCTCTATCCCTGGGTTCCCTTCTTCTCTATACAGGAGTCCCTTATACCATAGGCAGTGCTCAGTGCCTTCCCCTGACTGAGATTCGGACGCCCGAAGTCTCACGCCAGCCAGGGTAGTGTCTGTCTTCACTGCCTCCCTAAACTGGGCTCCTAATTCTGGCCACCCCCCAGTCATGTCATTGTCCGGAGAATGGGGAAGGGTGAGGGGAAACAGTAAGTCAGTCTGTGGTTGCAACTCATCCTGGCTTACCTCCCTGGGCTCCTCTGCGCCCTCCGCTAACGTTGGTCCCAAAGGCTGGGAGACTGGCGCCGCCGCCATTGCCGCTGTCTGGCTCCGGGTAACCGCCGCCACTGCAGCGGGTTTGGGCACTCGGTCATAGGTGCAGGTCATCGGTCCCAGATCGTTGCCAAGAAGAACATCGGCATCCAAACCGGGTAAAACCCCCACCTCCCGCACACCCTGGCCCTCCCCCCAATCCAAAAAGATTCTGGCCACTTGCAGGAAACGTGGCTCTCCGTCGGCCACAGTGATCTGTATCCCAGGACCTGGGATCAATTCCTCTGGCTGGACCATATCAGGTCGGACCAGGGTCACTGCAGCTCCTGAACCAAGCAAGCCGACTTCTTGCCAGTCACCGACTGTGACCGGGGTGAGATGTCTGCTCCGGCCGTCCATCTGCTGCAGGTCCGAGCTGAGATGTCCTCCGGTCCTGGCTGTAGGCACCGATGAAACCGGGACAGGTGTGGCATGGGACGTCTCGCTGGGAGTTGGTTCAATGACTGGTCCGGTGTCTTTGGTGGAAGCTACCCGCTCGCGGGCTACCGGCTTCGCAGCTGGGGTGCGTTGCCCCTGATGGGGTCCGCCGGAACGCAGGGGTTCCGGGCAATCTGGTCTGATGTGACCAGGGCGGTTGCAGTTGTAGCACCGGCGCTCGTGCCGGAGCTCCCCTGCCTTCAGTGGACTGCTGCCCGCAGGTGGCCTCTGAGTCCATTGGGGAGTATTGGCAGACTTTCTGACCGGTGCCGCCGCCACCGCTGCCTTAGTTACTGGTTTGGCGGTCATCAGGGCTCGGCTGGCCACATAGTCATCTGCAAGCCTCGCCGCCTCCTGGTAAGTCTAGGGCTTCTTGTCGTACACCCAAGCCCTCACCGCCGGCGGGCACTGCTGCATGAGCTGCTCCTGAAAGATGAGGTCCAGCAGGCGTTGGTAAGTCCGTGCCTCATAGCCTTCCACCCAGCGTATCCCGTACAAAGCCATGCGGGTCACGTAGGTAACATAGGACTCCTGGGGCTGCCTCTCTTCCTGCCGGAATTTACCCCGGTAGGCTTCAGGGGTGAAACCATACTGAAACAATAACAGTTCTTTCAGGTGTTCGTAGTCATCAGCATACTCATCTGGAAGCGCCATCATCGTCTGCTTAGCCAAGCCGGACAGTAAGGGGTCCAAACGTGCAACCCTATGCTGGGGAAGCACTTTGTACCGCCGGCACTGCGTTTCAAAGTTCTTTAAGAAACTGTCAATCTGGTCAGTGCCTTCCACGAACTTGGTGAGACTGTGCTGGTCCAGCTTGAGTTCATCTTTGCTGGGTTGGACAGGGGGGCAATAAGCGGGTCTGTTCACTGCCATAGTGATAAACTGCAGCCGCTCCTCCGGTGTCCCTCAGTCTCCCCATGCAGTAATCAGTGCCAACATTTCAGGGGTGAACGGACTGGTAGCCGCAGCAACCAGTACCCCTCCTGTTGCACTGCTCCCGGGAGGTGCGCTCGTTCCCTCCCCGAGATTCCGCCGCCCCGGCACTGGGTTCCTTCCCTGATCTCCGTGTGGCTGTATAAAGTGAAGCTGAGCTGTATACTGAGGCTCTGCAAGCCGGGCTTCATAGTCACCGATTGCGTCAACCATGTCTGCGACCTCCTGGTTCTCATAGGGCAGTCCATATTCACGGCACTTGTCCTTCAGCTGAGCTCGGGTCCTCATGTTGGATGAGCCTTCAGCCTCGCTCATGGTTCACAGCAGTGAGGTGGTGTTACAACTTGTGTTAACTGTTGCACTACTGTGTGTTCAATATCTTTAGTCCCAGGAACTCGCAATTCCCTTCGAGTTCCCACTATATTACAGGGTAATTACAGTACACTGTAATACAGGTTCAGTTCAATCCCACCCCTGCCACCAGTTAATTATAGAGCTTGTCACGGTAGCTTATGACAAGATATAATGAACACCAAATATCTGGGTTGAACTGAACGAGGCTTAGATATAATAAAATATAATTTATTCCTTAAATAAGGTGAACACATCAATATAGTACAATTAACAGACAAGAGGGTAACACTTACTTAGGGTTGGGGGATGGAGAAGTATCCGCTAGCAATTCTCCAGCAGTCCAGTGACATTCAAGATGGAATCAGAAGCACAACTCCAGCAATCCAGTGACATTCAAGATGGTATCAGAAGCACAACTAAAAACTGTAGGGTTGGCACAGTTTATACTGTATACCTGTGTAACCCTATGCTTAACATTGAATACAGACTATTGGTGAACAATTATTTGTATCCAATCCCTAATGTGGAGACACAGACTAACCCATGCCCTCCAGCTAACAATTAGACTGGCAGAGTTTGTTGATTAATACTTAATCTCTAGACATTGGATAAACAATCATGGCAGTTAATTTTTTGATCACCGTGCTTCGGCTACTCAGCCGGCTGCCCTTCATGACCTATTAGCCTAGCAGATGGCATCTGCAAAGGAATCTCTGCAGGATTTTATCCCTGCCTTGGGAAACAACATTAAATGTGGAACAAGGGAACATACATTTTCAAGGTATAACATGGTGCAAACCTCATCCCTGGACCGCAGTCCAGTTAACCCCTTGTCTCTCTGGTGAGGTCAGGGGATGGCCATATGGGGTGCAACCCCTTTAATACCGGGCCACCCCTTTTTTTCCCTCTACACATATCTTTTAGGCAAAATGTCAGATTTGTAAATATTTGAATGTGTCCAGTTCTCTGATGTTATATTTGGCGCGTACTTCTTGGTAGCTCAGGAACCTGTCTAGGCTTAGAAGATCCGCGATCGTCCCGATCCCCTTTGATTTTAATTGTTCATATAACTTAGATCTGCATCCCGGGGGGAATTTGGGGTTGTTAGATAGAGGCGTGAGTTGTGGCTTAGCTGAACACAGGCCAAATCTGGTCTTGTGTTTTGACCATACTTCCCAGGTAAGTATTGATGCTTGTAGTTTTAAGTTATGTGTTTGTCTATCTTCCCTGTCTAGGCTCCAAAGGCAGGCCGGCAGAGAGGGCATTCTGGCATACTTCGCCTCAATTTCGATCCAGCAAAATTTGGCCGGGTCGGTGTTCCACATGACAGCTTGTTTCAATTGTGCTGCTATGTAATATTTATGGATGTCTGGGACGGCCATACCCCCCCCCCCTTCCTCTTGATGCCAACAGGACCGATCTTGCTACTCTGGGCCTTTTACCCTGCCAGATGAATTTGAACATTCTGTTTTGTATATTTTTTAGTTCAGTGCCAGGTACATGGACCGGGAGTGTCTGAAATAGTATAATAGTCTAGGGAATATGTTCATTTTGACAGATGTCATTCTCCCAATCCATGAAATCTGGTAACCTTCCCACTGTTCTAAGTCTTTCTTAATCGTTTCCCAGAGAGCTGGGTAGTTATCTTGGTATAGGGCTCCGTAGTGTCTTGATATATTTACTCCCAGGTATTTAATATATGAAGAACACCATCGGTAGCTAAAATTCAATTTGAGTAATTTCACTTCAACTTCTGGTAAGCTAATATTTAGGGCTTCGGACTTTCCGCTGTTTATTTTGTATCCTGACACTTTGCCAAAGTCCGTCAGTTCTCTTTGAAGGTTCGGAAGAGAAGTTTGGGGTCTGGACAGAGTTAGGATGATATCGTCCGCGAAGAGGGGTATTTTATAGTTTGTCCCTCCTATATCAACGCCCTGAATGTTCATATTGTTTTGAATTTTGGTCGCAAGAGGTTCAATCGTGAGGGCAAAAAGAAGAGGCGATACGGGACACCCCTGCCTAGTGCCGTTTTTAATTTGAAATCTCTCGCCTGTTCCGCCTGGGAGTTTGACCGCGGTGGAAGGGTTCTGGTAGAGAGCCCGGACCCCTTCCAGGAAAGTGTCTTTAAAGCCGAATTTTTTCAAGGCATTGTCTAGGAATAACCAGTCTATCCTATCGAATGCCTTCTCTGCATCTAGGCTCAATAGCATCACTTTTGTTTTTGACATATGGACGTGATTGATTATGTTTATTATTTTGCGGGTATTGTGCGCGGCTTGACGTCCCGAGACAAACCCAACCTGGTCCGAATGAATAAGTCTAGGTAAGATAGGGTTCAACCTGTTCGCAAGTATCTTACTGTATAGTTTTAGATCATTGTTCAGGAGAGATATAGACCTGTAACTTCCACACTGGGTCGGGTCCTTCCCGTCCTTATGGATTATTGCTAAATTAGCTGAGGACATTGAACTCAGGATTGGATTCCCTTCCATAAAGGAGTTGAATAGGTCTAGTAGGTGGGGTGATAATATGGGTAGGAACTTCTTGTAGTAGATATTTGTATAGCCGTCAGGTCCCGGCGCTTTAGATGATTTGGATACTTTTACTGCCGCTGTCAGTTCTTCTAATGTTATTTTCTCATTCAACCTATTGTTCTCCTCCTCTGTTAGGGAGGGTAGGGTACAATCATCGAATTAGTCTACTATAGATGCCAATTCAGCTGACTTTCGGAGTAGCGGAGCCAGATCTTAAATTGTACAATTTGGTGTAAAATTTAGTGAATTCCTCTGCGATTTTTTTCTCATTATAGATTATCTCACGAGACCTATTCTTAATCACTGTGATTTGTGATCTTTTTTGTATGCCTCTTAACTTGCTAGCAAGAAGTCTATCGGCCTTGTTCCCTTTGTCGTAGTACCTCTGACCTGTCCATTTTAGAGCTTTTTCTACGTTTTCTAGTTGGATGTCCTTTAATTTGGTTCTAGCAGCCGTCAATAGTTTATAAATTTTCCGGGATGGGTTCAATTTATGTTGCTGCTCGAATTTTATAATATTATCTGTAAGCTCTTTAATTTGTTTTGTCTTGACTTTCTTCCTATGTGATGCTATGGAGATAAAGTGACCTCTAATAGCCGCCATATGGGCTTCCCATAGGATAGCTGGAGAATCGACCGTACCAAGTTTAGTCTGAAGTAGTCCTTGAGGGCCCTTTTGATCTCTTTTTCTACCTCTTTATTATTTAATAGGGAGTCGTTTAGCTTCCAGCTATAAGTGATTGTTTTTACAAATGGGATCGCGAGGTCTAGAAAGATAGGGGCGTGATCCGACCATGTAATTGGGCCTATATCTGTGCTGGCCGTGGCTTCTAGTATGTTCTTGGTAGCAAGAAAGTAGTCAATACGGGAATAGGTCTGGTGAGGGGCCGAGAAGAAAGTGTAATCTCTTTGACCCTGGTGCTGTGCTCTCCAAATATCTACCAAAGAGAATTCCTTTACGATATCTCAAATTTTTTTCCCTATTCTTACTGCTTGGGTTGCGGGTGGGCGCCCTGGGGTGGACGACTTGTTTTCCGCTGGATTGAGTGCCATGTTTAGGTCTCCTGCTACAATTAAGTTTGGCAGGTAGTCGGGGTCAACCTCCTCTAGTATTTTTTTTAGAAAGTTCGCCTGATTCTCATTGGGGGCATAGAGGTTGATCAGGGCGATCGCAGATCCTGCCAGTGTGCCATACGCCACGATGAATCTACCCTCTGGGTCAGTTGTTAGTTTTGTTAAATTGAATGGAGTGCCCTGCCGGATTAAAATGGCTACTCCCCTTTTTTTACTACTAAATGACGAGTAATAACTCATAGGGAATGTGTTTTGGAAGGTTTTGGGTGGCTCCTGTGCTGTGAAGTGCGTTTCCTGGAGGAAAACAATATCGCCGTTAAGTTTTTTTAATTCTTGGAGGGCAAGCCACCTCTTCCTATTGTTTTGAAGGCCCTTTACATTTAGGGATACTAGTTTAATTGTTCCTTGTTTAGCCATAACAACCCTTTTCTTTATCCAGTTTTATGACCTGTCCCTTCCCACTAGGGGCGGTCTTTTGAGACTCAGTGAAGTGATGCCTACGTCTGTTGTTGACCTTAGTTGGCCAGGGTGTGAGGAGGGGGTTCGAGGGCGGGGGACCTGCTGGGACAGTGTCAGCAGGTTGCAGATAGAGAAGAAAGTAGACCTTGGCGTGGTCTTGATGGAGCAAGACCGACTTAACTAGTAGTCGGCTTGTAGGGTTTAGGACCCTTGGGGGGTGGGTCCGGTGACGGCAACCGTCGGGAACGGGCGAGGTAGAGACCCTCTGGTACTCCTTTTACCCGTTTTTCCTACTTGCTATCCTGGTGGTAGGGTAAGGATGTGGGGGTGGTTGGTGGGGGTTGGGTTGTGAGGGTATGTAGGCCAGGTGAGTGACAGTTATTAAGGTGGGGGAGGGGGAAGGGAGTATGGGGGGGGGAGAGGGGGCGTTGTGGGGGGGGAGGTAGTCCCTCAGTGACTAGGGAATCGATTGCTTTTGTCTCCATATATTTATTTTTCTGCGGTTCCCGGGAGGGCCTATTCAGGCAAGGTGCGTGAGCCATATGGTGCAAATGGCTCTGGTAGGGGTTTAGATCTATCTCTCCAGAATCTCCTGAGGGGCGGGGCCTGTCATATGTATGTATGTATGTATGTCTTTATTTGTATAGCGCCATAAAATGTACATAGCGCTTCACAGTAGTAATACATGTCATATAAATAACAAATATAAATAACACATCATGGGAATAAGTGCTTCAGACATACTGTAAAAGTAACATTAAGGAAGGAGTCCCTGCTCCGAGGAGCTTACAATCTAATTACATCTGAGGTTGTAAGCTGTCCTCTGTGAATGGTGGGGAGGGGCGAGGCCAGGGATAGGGAAAAAAAGGGGGGGGGATGCGAAACATATGTATAGTACATTTACTTTGCGTGTAATGTTAAGTTGTATGCCTCCTCTGCTCTATGGCATCCAGTCTTGGTAACTTTCAATCCAAGGCCTAGCATTTCTTTCAGACCTTCATTTGTTATACGAGAGGGGGGGGAAGGGGGAGAAAGGGGGGGTGGTAGGGTAGGATGGGAGGGATAAGAGGGGGACATATACATGGCACATTTGTCTAGTATATACATTTAGCGTTGTGTACTTTTTCTGCAATATTGCATATAGACATGGCTACATTTAAACCAAGGGACAATATGTCTTTAAGGCTTCCGTTACTCTACCTAGAAGGGGGGAGGCGGTGGAGGGGGGGGGAAAGGGGTGCGGGAGGGAAGGGGAGGGAGGGGAGGGCTGTGGGATTCAAAAATATAGCCCAGTTGTCTAGCATCTAGTATAGAATTGCATGCTTTCACTGTTTTGTCACATCCAGCTATTCCCACCTTTGATCAGAGAAGCAGAGTTTCTTTAAGGCTTAAGACCATTATACCATTATAAGGGAGATAGGGGGGGCATCCATAGGAGGTGGGGAGGAGCAGGGGGAGTGGGAGGAGGGAGGTGGGGTACCTACATATTGCACCTGTATTTTGCCTACAATATGACCTTATGTACTCTCTTTAGGACCTTCATTTAACATACCAGGAGGGGGAGGGGGAGGGGAAAGGAAGGGGGAGGGAGAAGGGAAGGGGGAGGGGGAGGGAGAAGGGAAGGGGGAGGGGGAGGGGGAGGGAGGGGGGGGGGGGTGGAAGGGTAGGATGGGAGGGATAAAAGGGGGACATATACATGGCACATTTTGTCTGATATATACATTTAGAGTTGTATACTTTCTCTGCAATAAGGCATATAAACATGGCTACATTTGAACCAGGGGACAATATTTCTTTTAAGGCTTCCGTTACTCTACCGAGGAGTAAGGGGTTGAGGAAAAAAGGGAGGGGGAGAGGGGGTGGAGGGGGGGGGGAAGGGGGGCGGAGGGAGGGGGAGGGAGGGGGAGGGAGGGGAGGGATGTAGGAATCAAAAGTATATCCCTTTTGTCTAGCATCTAATATAAAATTGCATTCTTTCACTGTTTTGTCACATCCAGCTTTTCCCGCCTTTGATCAGAGAAGCAGTATTTCTTTAAGGCTTAAGACAATTATACCATTGGGGGGGGGGGGGTAGCTAGGGGGGGGGGGGGGGGGGGGGGGGGGGGGGGAAGGGCAGGGGGAGTAAGAGGGGGAAGGTGGGGTTCCTATGAATTACACCTGTATTTTGCATACAATATGACATTATGTACTTTCTGAATTCAACCATGTCAGTTCTGATCCGATAGGCAATATTTCTACAGGACCTTCAGCTACTAGTCCTTTAGAAGAGGGAAGTGGGGGGGGGGGGGAGGGACATGGGGGGTAAAGGTAAGGTGGAGTGGGAAACGGGGAGCGTATGGGTGGCCTCTTTGTTTAGCGTATAATATATGGCTTATAGTGGGGTGGTGTGGGTGGGGGGATTGGGATAGGGGGTGGGAGGGGAGGGGGGGAAGTGATGGGGATTGATTTTTCATTTAACTTTTGTGTGAGGAATAACAGTAATAATAATCAGCTGGTTTTCTAACATTTAGGCCTCATAACTTTAAATGGGACTAACATCCGTTGTCCAACTTGGCCTTTAGTCTAAACTGGGTTACAGACCCGTCCGACGTGTGTCCTTCGGTCTGGGTCCCATAGGGTTCCGAGTTCGGGGGATAAGTAGTTCCCGCGGGCTTTCTGTGGCCCAAGTCCACGTCGCTGACGGGACAACAGGCTGCATGGTTGACCCCAGTCTCGGCCCTTGCAGACAAAGGAGAAAAAAAGGGGGGCAAAGCAGCCTCCCTCCCTCTGTTCCTCGGAGGTACGGCCGGCGCTCCAGGCAAGGAAGAGATGGGTCGCGGTCTCGCGGGATTCTCGTTGACCTCCGGTGCCGGTGTGCAGGAGCCGTCGGTCACGCAGGGTTGCGGTGGCGCAATCTCGGGTTAGTGCCTCAGGGGTTTTTCCTTTTTACACGGGGGTGTCGTCGAAGGTTGGGCAGGAGCGTCCGGTGCCTCCAGGTCCGCGGAGATGCAACGCTTATCAGGGGCTGCTACTTCGGTTCGTGTGTCGCTGTCTCGCGAGTCTATTCCGATGCTCACACAGGAGGGTCCTCGGGCTCCTGGTTCTGGGGGTGGCATTCTTCAGCATCCCAGGAAGCAGGGGGGGGGGTTAATCCAAGAGCTCGGGCCAGCGGGGTCATGTCTTCGGGGTATCTAATAGTATAGAATTTTCCCTTGTGATGGATAGTCAGTTTAAAAGGGAACCCCCATTTGTACTTAATTCCCTTCTCGCGCAGCAGTAAAGTTAAAGGGCGTAGTCCTTTGCGTCGGGTAACAGTTGTTTTAGATAGATCGGTAAAGACTTGGAGGGGCTCCCCTTGGAACTGTATGGGATCCTTCTCACGGCAGGCGTTCATGATTTTTTCTTTGGCCGTGTAACTATGTAAACGGACGATCACGTCCCTTCTCCTGTTAGGGTCCTCTGACCTTGGGCCTAACGCGCGGTGAGCTATATCAATTTCTAGCTCTCTCTCCTCCAAGTCTTCACACAAGGTTGTGAAGAACTCTTTGAGGTAGCCTCGGAGCTGGTTAGGGAGGACCTCCTCCGGGACCCCGCGCAGTCTGATATTCTGGCGGCGGTCCTGGTTCTCTTGGTCCTTGAGGCCGTCCTTCAGAAAGTTCACCTCTGCACCCAGCCGGGTGATTTCCTCGTCCGCTTCTTTCTGGCTTGTTAGGGTCTCCTCCAGTCTGGCCTCCAGGGTCGCGGTTCGCTTGGTTAACCCTGTTATGTCCCGTTTCAGCTCGTCGACCGCCTCCCTTAAGTTAGACTGCAGGGATCGGTATAGTTTACTGTGGAGCTCCTCCAAGTATGCCTTAGTGATCCCCTGCTCTATGACAAGTGTTTCGGTTGGGCGCTCTTGGTCTGTTGCTGCAGGCTTGGCACCTCGTGCGCCGGGCGGGGAGGCGCCATCTTGTTTTTTTGTGCCGGTATCAGTGCCCTGTTTGGACGGAGTAAAGTACTTTGAAACTCCCTGTCCGGGCTGGTTTTTTGCTTTGTGGGACATCCCTGCTTGTTCAGGGGTCTGACCAGTGTGTTTTGGTGTCTTAAATTTCGGGGTAAATCTGCTTTAGATTAGTTTTATCCATGAGGGTCTCAGGAGCTCTCCTCTTACCCTTCCGTCCAGGATGAGGTCATCGGCACGCCAGAGAGACGCTATTTCTAAAGATTTCGTTCTGGAAGTAGAGGATTTTGTTTTGCCCCATCCCAGTTAGTGTATTTTCGTAATATTTTGTAAATCAAGTTGTATATGTTCATTATGTAAATAAATTACAATATATTTCTATGAATACATATCTATGATTTAAAACATTGTAACCAAGGATTTAACCCCAATTTCAGGAATTCTTTAGCGCTGCGGATCCCAGAACGAATCCCAACAAACCAGAACGAACTCTCTCCATTTGGTGGAAATATCGGACAGGCAAGTTGCGCCCTAGCCAAAAGGATTGTAAGCCAGGGACTTTATTTCTTCATCTTTCGTTCTATGGAGAATTTATTTTGTTTCCCCATCCCAGTAACTGATTATTAAGTATATCCTGAGGTTGTCGTGTGTTTGTCTAAAAATAAATAAATTACAATTTATTTTGCCCACCTTGTTATGCTCAATCGATAATCCCAAAAATATAAAATTGTTCATAAGTACTAGTCTACTGTGACAGTGGCCATATGGTGGAGTAAAATAAAGTACTCTAAAAGCCTGTGATGGCCCAGTACAACCTGTCCAGAGACTATGTGTACACACAAAATATATTGGAAACCAATGCTAGGTGTTATGACATGAACCAATTGAGGAGCTATAATAATGGTCCCAAACAGATGTTGATATAGAATGTATTGAAATAAGTCTCTGTAATAATAACCAGTGCCCGACAAATCCGATCACCAGGTCGCCAACGGCGATCGTATTTGAGCCGCTGGTGACCCGTCATGGCCGCCCAAGCAGCTCATGCAGTTCTTTTTCAATTCCCCTGCTCGTGCCGGAAAAATCCCCCTACCTGATTGGCCAGTCACGAGTTGGTGTGCCGCCAAGACAAATAGCCTCTTCGCAAAGATGGAGAAATGTCTCTTCCACCAATCATCCACAGCCTTCCTTGGCTATATAATTTTCGATAAAGGCTTCACCATGGATCCTGAGAAATTGAAGGCTGTTCTAGATTGGCCATTGCTGAATTCCCTACTCAATATCCTACTCATTCAGGAAACCCACTTCAGCCGCTGCAGCTCTCCGAAATACTTAGATAAACAATTCTCACGATTTTACTTGGCATCTGCAGCAGAGAAAAAGCGAGGGGTCGGCATCCTCTTCCATAACAGGGTCCCATTCACCTTAGAAACCCTCAGAAGGGATAGTGAGGGCAGATTTTTGTTAGTCGTCGGGAGGGTACAAGAACAATTGACCACACTCGCCTCAATATATGCCCCCTGTGAACAGAACCATGACTTCTTCCGGGAATTTTTTCGGAAACTAAATCTAGTGGCCAAAGTGCCATATCATTCTAGCTGGGGATTTCAATTTAACATTGAACCCGAAGCTAGACAGAACTGGTGTCTCCAGAAATTGTCGGAGGAAAGTCTTGGATGCCTTGAAGATAGGCCTCAAACAAAACCAGCTCACTGATATCTGGAGGGAACTCCATCCCACTGAAAAGAACTATATATTTTACTCCCACCCCCACAATGCCTATAGCAGTTAATGCAACAGTATTGTAAGCCAGCTACAGTAGAGACTACGATTATTCTAACAAAAACCAGTGGCATTCACCAAAAAGACCCAGGAATTGTCAGAATACATGCTTTAAACGTGCCTTAAACTAGCCCCAGCATTTCTGCTTTGATTAATGGCCTATCAGATTAACAGTGGGGGTCCTGGCAGTCCCATTCAAACTGAATTGGACTGCCAGGGACCCCTGCTGTGTTAATCCTATGGGTCATTAGTCAATGCAGAAATGCCTTAAACGTGCCTCAAACTAGCCTAGTTTAAAGCAAGCGTTAGGATAAATGTGGCCTCTACTGTATGTTACTATTGCAATATACTAATTTCTATGTGAAAGAATGACACAAGGTGATACCGAAGTGCAAGGAAGAATGCCCTCATACTACAAATCAGGGGCAATAGGGGGATATGACTACCTCCCTACTTAGTATCAGAGAGTGTTATGAAAAAGTATTAATATTTGATGAACATATTAAAATCCACTGTGATGGATATCACCGATATAGGATAAGAGTTGTTGATAAAGCAACCCTCCAGTGGATTCAGACCAGCCACGAAAATTAGCAAATAGACTTATAGTGATTAGTATAATGGCAGGAGTACATCTGCCCTGTTAACCAATGTGGCACTATAGAATGCTGTACACCAAGCATGTCAAACTCAAAGGCTAACACGGGCCAAATAAACAAGGTTTAAGTTTATGTGGGCCGCAAAAAACATAATATATATTTTCTTTAACTGTGCATGCAATGTCTTGTATATAATGTATACCTTGTTCATTTATGTAACTGTATTTGTAACCATGTATTATTTTGTTTTACTCTGTGCCCAGGACATACTTGAAAACGAGAGGTAACTCTCAATGTATTACTTCCTGGTAAAATATTTTATAAATAAATAAACACACCCACACCAAATTACCTCCCCATACACACACCCACACCAAATTACCTCCCCACACCCCCACACCAAATTACCTCCCCCCACACTCACACACCACCCCCCACACCCACACCAAATTACCTCCCACACCCCCACACCAAATTACCTCCCCACACCCCCACACCAAATTACCTCCCCACACACTCACACACCACCCCCCACACCCACACCCACACCAAATAACCTCCCCCCACACCCACAATTACCCCCATCCCCCCATATAAACACACCAAATTAACCCACTAACACACACATGCAATGCAAATTAACACTCCCCATATGTACACAAACACACCAAATTACCACACACTATATATACAGACCAAATTAACCACCACACGCCCATATATACGCACAACCACTGACGAGAGAGAGAGAGAGAGAGAGAGAGAGAGAGAGAGAGAGAGAGAGAGCGAGCGAGCGTGCGTGAGTGTGTGTGTGTGTGTGTGTGTGTGTGTGTGTGTGTGTGTGTGTGTGTGTGTGTGTGTGTGTGTGTTTTATTGGTGTTATTGTACTGTACCTGCACAAGCTGCAGTTTGCCTACAGGAAGTCGGAAGGCGAGGACAATACACACACTCCCTTACAGCCCTCATTCTCCTCTCTGATTCGCTGAGATCGGTCATATGATAGGCACTTCTCTGCACAGCATTCTGGGAGTTGTAGTTTTTCGCCGTATAAAATGATTTTTCAGGAGAGCCCTAACATAAGGCCAATGTTCTAAGATCATATTTTGTATGTTATTATTGCAGTGCTTAAACAGTAGTATAAACCTTCAACAAATGTGCATCCTATATATAAAGGTTGTTGTGTGAAGTACACACATGATGCATAGTTTAGTTGTTTGAAATGAAGTATATTGCGCCACTTGCGCTAAATTCCTGATTGGTACAATTTAAATTAAAGCTGCAGTTCAAGCAATATCCTACATGTGTTTTTTTGTTAAATAAATCAGATCTGTACTATGAGAAAATACTTGTAGCATTTAAAAAAAAAAAATGTAAAGACATTTTTAATGTATTCTAAAGCAGCGGTGCGCAAAATGGGGGCGTGCCACACAGGGGGGTATGGGACATTTGCCTGGGTGGGTGCTGGCGGTTGTAGAGGTCCCGCGCTCTTCCCCCAGGCATTTAAATTAAATGCCGGGGGATCACGTGAGGCCCTTGCAACAACAAAAAAGTTACCGGGTATCAGACGCGGTGACGCGTCTCCATGGCAACGTGGCGTCATATGACATGACGTCACATGTGTCACGTGACCCAGGAGCGTCATTTGACGCAGTGGTAAAGGTAGGAGGGGGGGTCGCGAGCTCCGGAGCAGGCAGAAAGAGGGGCGCAGCCGTAAGAGTTGCGCTCCCCTGTTCTAATGTAACAAGCATTTTTATTCCTATAGCAACCATAGCAAAGTCCCATCCCCTTCTGAAACAGCATCACCTTTTTGAGCCTTACCCATTCTAGCCGTTTCGCCGCGACCAATTTGGCACCAGCACTCCACCGCCACGCACCTGCCATTTTCTAATTTTATTTCGCGCATCAACGCCATTTTTAAATGCCTTGAGGCGTGTGGCCACCGTCCGTGCGCCCGCGAGCCAACGGCATTTTTAAAGCGGAGACGTCCCATGCATGTGCCAGCCATTTTGACATTACCAGCACGCAGCGCGCATTACATTTCCTGCGCTAAACGCGCGCCGGCTTGTTCACATTTCCCACCACCGATATGCTTCAACGTTTCCCGCACTTGTAAAAAAAAGTTTCATAAATTATTCAAAGTTTAATAAATTAATCCTTCCATTTATCGCACTTGCAACAAGGGGGGGGGGCAGAAGAGACCACACGGGGGGGGGGGGAGAGGAAAGGGGGGGGGGGGGCAGGAGAGACCAGAGGGGGGGGCAGGAGAGACCACAGGTGGGGCAGGAAAGACAGGGGGACAGGAGAGATGAGGGAGAGGGGTAATAAATTTGACTTAATTGTATGTCTTTATTTATATAGCGCCATTAATGTACATAGCGCTTCACAGTAGTAATACACGTGGTAATCAAATAAAGAACAGATAATATAAATAACAGATCATGGGAATAAGTGCTTCAGACATAAAAGTAACATTAAGGAAGAGGAGTCACTGCTCCGAGGAGCTTACAGTCTAATTGGTAGGTAGGGAGAACGTACAGAGACAGCAGGAGGAGTTCTGGTAAGTGCGTCTGCAGGGGGCCAAGCTTTATGTATCGTGTGTTCAGAATATCCACAGTGCTACTCATATGCTTCTTTAAGCAAGTGTGTCTTAAGGTGGGTCTTAAAGGTGGATAGAGAGGGTGCTAGTCGGGTATTGAGGGGAAGGGCATTCCAGCGGTGTGGGGCAGTCAGTGAAAAAGGTTTAAGGCGGGAGAGGGCTTTAGATACAAGGGGGGTAGAAAGAAGACATCCTGGAGAAGAACGCAAGAGTCTGGATGGTGCATAACGAGAAATTAGGGCTGAGATGTAAGGAGGGGCAGAAGAGTGTAAAGCAAGCATGTCAAACTCAAAGGCTAACACGGGCCAAATAAACAAGGTTTAAGTTTATGTAGGCCGCAAAAAAACAAAAACTTAAATTTTCATAGAAACGTAGGTTTATTTTGAAAAGTACAGTGTGTGTGTGTGTGTGTGTGTGTGTGTGTGTGTGTGTGTGTGTAGACCATATATATGGTTTTTATATTTCTGGGCAGCTAATCCGTTGAGCTGAGGAGGGGTTGGATCCCCTCAGCTGTTTATGTGTTTGTTTTAATAAATTAATACTAATCCTTTCCCTTGTGCGCTCTTGTGCATTTTTTTCTTCTCTGTTTCTCAGGGTGTCCTCCCCCCCTTCGAGGGGGGATCACCTCTGAAGTGGGAGCTCTTGGGGGGACGCTCCATGCACGTGCAGCACAGGGATTAATCCTATCAAAACAACTGCAGCACGAGCGCTGAAAATCCTGCACTTTACTATTTATCTTACCGTATGGACTCTGATCTTTCTTTTAGACTCTACCCAAGGTTGTCTCATCATTTCCCCCATTTACATCTCCAGCCCTCGTCCGTCTTATACCTTTTTCACTAATCTCTCCCTACCTATGGAATGCTCTTCCACTCAATATTTGGGAAGCACTCTCATTTTCCACATTCAAAGCCCATCTGATAATCCACCTCTTAAAAGAACTTTCTATGCCTCTACTACGAAATCAAGATGCACTTGACCACACCTGTCTGCACTTTTAATAATGCACGTTTTTCTCCTACTTTGTCTGTAAGCTTCCCAACATAACACTTGCATTGTGAACTCTTCAGGGCAGTGTCTCCCTTTGCCTTAGGTTGTAATTTACCTGTTGCACTTATCCCCATTGTTTATACTATAAAGTGCTATAAAGTGCTGCGGAAACTGTTGGTACTAATTAAGCAAAATTATACATACATGTGTTTGTTTCTTAAGAAAGCTATGAGTAATAGTTGCTGTTGTATTTTTGTATAAGCTGACTGTGCACAAATTGTTGACATTGCTTCTGGAAAATGTGACAAGGAAACCAAATAAAACAACAATGATTTAAAGAAAATAAATGATTTGGAATAAATATATTGATAAACAAATAATAATCTGCAATATATTGATGTAACGCGTAGCTCACCACAAATGAGGCGCGGCCGCGGGGCTGAGGTAGGGATTGATATAGAACGCTGTAGACGGACGCTCACAGAGGTACACAATTGGAGACTTTTGTAAGGTGAAATTATAACAAGGCTTTATTGTGCCTTTTCCTTAACATCAGGAAACCATCCAAACAAGGGGGAAACAAAGCTTCTATTCACTTGGGAGTGGTTCTAGTGAAATACTATGCAATTCACAACTCCCTTAGTTAAGCATGTCTCCCAGCCCCAAACACATAGCATGAAATGAACAGATATAAAAAGTCTTGTTAATAAAAGTCTTATCTGTTAGCTGGCTGCTGTAGGGGAAGTTTCTCTGCTCTCCTGGAACCGCACCCGTGTGGGCACAGAAAATTTCAGCATCCAGGTTTAGAAGTCTTATTTGTCAGCTCCAGAGATCTGTGTACTCTTGGTTAGTCTCTCCTGGGAGACTCAAGAACCTCTGCTCTGTCTCCAAAGTTCAGTAGCCAGAGTCAGGATTGGAGAAAGCAGAGTTGTCGTTAAGCCAAAGCCAGAGTCAGTGCAGGAGAGTATCAGAATGTCCAATGTCCAAGGCAGGGTCTGGCAGCAGGATAGGAATCAGGCAAGGCAGGATGCAGCGAGGTTTAGTGTCACAAACAGGAGTTATGCTCGGCAATGCAAGAGAGTACCGATAAGGAACCTCCCTCCAATGGGAGACAACTAGGAAGTGGCGGAACCCTCACCGATAGGCTGCTGGATCGCGCAGGTTCTATTATACAGCCGATTAGGAGTGTGGGTGGAACCTCTAACGACACCTGCGTCAGTGCGGGGGCGGAGACCAGAGGCGGGACCCGAGGCGAGGGGGAAGGAACATGTGCGACTACTGTGCCACGTACCTCCGACGTCTGGGCGGGGCCGGGAGCGGAGACCACGGAACTCTGAAGAGTGCGCACCGCGCGTCACAGCCACTGGGGGACGCGAGTATCCTGGACGTGGGAACATGTAGACCGTCCGAGCATGCACTCGAACCGCCGCTGGGATGCCCTTTCTGAGTGTCTCTTGAACCTGAAGGACAGGTGAGGGTTAACGGGACAGAACCGCTGGAATGGCGAATCCTCACAATAGAGTACCTTCACAGAAAAAAAAGTCACACTTATTGTTCATAGCTCACACAGCATTTTATAACTTGTTGGAGCTTCTAATTAGTGTGATAAAATATAATGTGTATGACCATGACAAGTATCACTATTAATTCTACTCAACTGGTATTTTCACAGGAACCTTGAAAGTACAGTATCTTACTGCTCTTCCGTTTCCATTTTGTGAAACTTGCTTGGGATAGTAGGTAAAGTTAAATCCCCGGGATTCATTCAGATTACAGATGTATTTAAATTTTAGCGCAAAGGTGAAAAGTTAATGCAAATGTTTTTGTCGTTAAGCATAAATGAACATTATGAAATTCATCAAAAATCTAGCTAAAGTCAACTACTGCAAAAGATCACCAGACTATTCATGAAAATAAAAGATTCTGATAATGCATCTTTAATTTAATATTTTCGCAAAAATGCACACATATTTTCTTAATCTTTACCAAGTATATAGTTTCATAATTTTTTTGTGGCCTTCTCATGTGATTTCTTTTAACTTCAGGACTAAGGCCCTATATTCACTATGCACTGCTATTCTATGAGACACCTTCCTGCGTCAATAGACACCAGAAGGTATTTTATGACATACAGTAGCTCTTTTTAGTACATTTGGCCCTAAATCTCTTCATGTTATGTGCCGGGAGACTGGAATATGACATTATGTTCTAGAATACAGCAGTACATGTTCCCAGTACCCAAATGGAATATATATGATATCCAATAGTACAGGCTCTTTCTATGTATACACACATATGCTATCATGTACAGCAAGTATGTCAAACTCAAAGGCTAACACGGGCCAAATAAACAAGGTTTAAGTTTATGTGGGCCGCAAAAAAACAAAAACTTCAATTTTCATAGAAACGTAGGATTATTTCGAAAAGTACAGTGTGTGTGTGTGTCGGATGACCTCACTTACTGAAAAAAAAACCAGATGTGAATGACTTCTGAACCCATTAACCAGTGTCAGGATGCCCCCTCTTAACAATTTCCAAAGCAGCAATCCCGCCTGGGATCTTACCTGATCTGCAGTCCCTCAAGGTACTATACTGGAGGGGAGGTCTTCTGATGTCCCCCGTGTGAAACTTGAGAGTCAGATTTGGAAGAAAGCAGAATAGGTTATTTCGGTGTAGGTATAGGGCAGTTAAGATAAAACAGAGAGAGTGGGTGAGGGTGACAGAGAGAGAGAGGGTGACAGAGAGAGAGAGAGGGTGACAGAGAGAGAGAGAGAGAGAGAGGGTGACAGAGAGAGAGAGGGTGACAGAGAGAGAGGGTGGCAAAGAGAGAGAGAGGGTGACAGAGAGAGAGAGAGGGTGACAGAGAGAGAGAGAGAGAGGGTGGCAAAGAGAGAGAGAGGGTGACAGAGAGAGGGTGACAGAGAGAGGGTGACAGAGAGAGGGTGACAGAGAGAGGGAGACAGAGAGAGGGAGACAGAGAGAGGGAGACAGAGAGAGGGAGACAGAGAGAGGGAGACAGAGAGAGGGAGACAGAGAGAGGGAGACAGAGATTGTCTCAGAAATTGTCGGAGGACAAGTCTTGGCGCCGTTGAAGATAGGCCTCAAACAAAACCAGCTCACTGATATCCTGGAGGGAAAAACTCCATCCCACTGAAAAGAATATATTTTACTCCCACCCCCACAATGCTAAGCAGGTAATGCAACAGTATGTAAGCAAGCTACCAGTAAGAGGACTACGATTATTCTAACAAAAAACCAGTGGCATTCACCAAAAAACCGAGGATTGTCGAATAATGCTTATAACGTCGCTTAAAACTCAGCAACCAGACATTTCTGCCTTTGATTAATGGCCTATCAGATTACACGTGGGGGTCCTGGCAGTCCCAATTCAAACATTGGACTGCCAGGGACACCACGTGCTGTGTTAATCTCTATGGGTCACTTCAGTCAATGCGCAGGAAAATGCCCTTAAACGTGCTCCTCAAACTAGCGCTAGTTTAAGCAAGCGTTTAGGATAAATGGGCCTCTACGTGGTGTACTATGAATATCACTAATTCTATGTGAAAGAATGACCAGGTGATACCGTAGTTGCACAGGAAGAATGCCTCTACTTACAATAGGGCGCATAGGGGGATATGACTACTCCCCTACTTAGTATAAGAAGTGTTATGAAAAAAGTATTAGAATTTGATGAAAATATTAAATCCAACTGTGATGGATAACCGTATAGGATAAGAGTGTTGATAAAGCAACCCCTCCAGTGGATGTTCGAACCAGCTCACGAAAATTAGCAAATAGATTATGGAGTGATAGTATAATGGCGGAGTACATCTGCCCTGTTAACCAATGTGGCACATATAGATGCTGTACAAAAAGAATGTTCAAACTCAAAGGTAACACGGGCCAAATAAAACAAGGTTTAAGTTATGGGGGCCGCAAAAACAAAACTTAAATTTTCATAGAAAACGTAGTTTATTTTGAAAAGTACAGTGTGTGTGTGGTGTGTGTGTGTGGGTGTGTTGTGTGTGTGGTGTGTTGGTGTGTTTGTGTGGTGTGTGTGAGTGTGTGTTGTGTGTGTGTGTGGTTTCCGATCTAACCGAACCAAAAAAAAAAAGCCAGACGTGAATGACTTCTGAACCCATTAACCAGTGCAGGAGTGCCCCCTTCACAATTTCCAAAGCCGCAATTTCCGCCAAGGGGACTTACCTGATCTGCAGTCCTCAAGTACTATACTGGCAGGGGAGGTGCTCCCTACGCTGTCTTCACGAGGTCATCACGTGTGAACTTGAGAGTCATACTGGAGAAGAAAGCAGAACCAGAGTGGAGCGATGGCAGCGGGGAAACGGAAGATTGAAGAGATAAGGAAAGAGAAAAAAGACCCTGCGACCCGGTACCCCCCGCCCACGAGAGGGGGAGTACCTGGGGAAGACAGACGATAACAGAGACGCAGAACGGACTGCAGTGTAGGGAGGGGACGACGTAGAGAGAAGCGAGGGAGCGAGCACAGACTGAGGAGAGACCGCAGGGGTGAGAGAGCACGAACAGGGCTGGGCACCGAGGGAGAGAGAAAGCGGTCGCACAGCGAAGAAGATGACCCCCGAGCAACCACGAGGAGACCGGGGGGAGCGAAAGACGAGCCAGATCTGAACATGAGGGTCGGGAAGAAGAGGACCGAAAGACCCGCACGGGCGTGTGGCGGGGAGGAGAGATTACCGAGGGTTCTTCCGGGGAAACTGAGAGAGATGGAGAGGGCGGCAAGGAGAGAGGGGGGGAGAGCAGAGAGAGAAGAGGGCCGGAGACCCCGACACAGCCAGAGAACCAGGGGGGTGGGGGGAGAGAGAGACGAGAGGCGGGGATAGAGAGAAGGAGTGACTGGCGGGAGAGCGCAGAGAGCAACAAGATAGGGAGGGAGGACAGCTGGATGACGACCGACGGAAGGGAGCCCACGAAGGAAGAGAGAGAGAGGGTGTGGAGACGAGAGAGGGCAGTCCCCAGAGATACCAGGAGAGAGACGCACAAATGACCGGGTTCCCGGGGGCAGCATCCGCGACTTCTGAGAGCAGGGGGCCGAAACGAGAGGAGAGAAGCAGGAGGGCGGTGGAAAGCACAGACCCCCCCGACCCCCCCAAACAGAGGGGAGGTGGCGAGAGAGCACGTCCTGGGGGGGGGAGCATGAAGAGACGTCGGGGACGACACGCGGAGAGGGGGGGGGAGAACAACGAAGAAGGGCGCGGGAGAAGCAGAGCATCCTCGGAGAGGAGAGGTGGCGACGCAAGCGAGAGGAAGAGAGAGGGAGGCGGAGGAGGCCGAGCACGAAAAGAGGGGAGGCAGCCGGACCGAGGAGCACGAGATGAGCTCCTCCGATGAGGGGGGAGGGGAGCCCGAACTAGGAGGTGGGAGACGAGAGATGGCGCTGAGAGAGGGGCGGGGGGACGTGACCGAAGAGAGGGGACGGCGGATGCAGAGGGGGGGGGGAGAGAGCGAAACCCCTTAGCCTGGAGATGAAGAGCAGAGGCATGAGAGAGAGAATGAATTGCATCGAGAGAGATGAGAGGCAGAGTGCGGGGGTGGGCCAGAGAGTAAGACTGAAGCGCTCCACGGCGCCGGGGGGGAGGAGAGAGAAGAGGGTGGGCGGGACAGATGAGCAGAGGGGGGGGGTGGCCGGGGGAGAGACGAGAGAGCAGACGATGCAGGAGGGAGGGGGGCGGCTTGGAGCGCGGCGTGACGAGAGAGAGGGGTGGACGGGGGACGAGAGGACGAGTCAGGGGAGAGCCAAGCCAGAGAGAAGAGGGGGGGGGGGGAGAGGGAGACGAGCCCTGGGGTGGGGGGACTGGAGAGAGAGAGTGGTGGGGGAGAGAGACGCGAGGGGGGGGGAACGGACGCAGAGAGGGTGGGTGGGACGAAGGCACCCGGAGAGAGAGAAGCGTGGGGGGGGAGGACGACGAAGAGATGCGTTGGGGGGGAGAGGAGAGGACTACGGAGGGGGGGCGAGAGTAGAGAGAGGGGGGGGAAAGAGAGAGGGTGGGGGAGGAGAGAGAGGGTGGGGGGGGGGAAGAGAGAGAGAGCGGGGGGGGGAGAGAGAGAGCGGGATAGGGGGGGAACCGAGAGCAGCTGGGGGGGGTGGAGAAAAAGAGACGAGGGGGGACAGAGAGGGTCAGCAAGCTTTTTCTTTTCTCTCCTTCTGGGGAGAGAACGAGCGGCGGGGTGGGTAGGGAGCACGAGGGATGAGAGAGAGGACAGAGAGCGGGGGGAGACGAGGAAGGGTGGGGCGGAGAGCAGGGGAGCGAGGACGAGAGAGGGGTGGGGGGAGGAAGAGAGAGGAGGGGTGGTGAGGAGAGCAGTAGGGGCGTTGGGAGAAGAGGAGGGTGCGGGGCAGGAGAGAGAGGGGTGGGAAAGAGAGAAGAGAGGGGGGGGTGGGGAGAGAGAGAGGGCGCGGGGGGAGAGAAGAGAGAGGGTGGGGGGAGAGATGAGAGAACGAGGGTGGGGGGGGAGAGAGAGAGAGGGGGGGGGGGCGGGGGGGAGAGAGAGAGAGAGGGGTGGGGGGGAGAGAGGAGAGAGGGGGGGTGGGGAGAGGGGGTCAGGAGAGAGAGAGAGGGTTGGGGGGGGGGCGGAGGAGAGAGGAGAGGGTGGGGGGGAGAAGCGGAGAGAGGAGAGGAGGAGGAGGGGGGGAGAGACGAGAGGAGAGAGAGGATGGGGGGAGATTGAGGATGGGTAGAGTAGAGAGGAGGGGGGGAGAGAAGAGAGGGGGGGGAGAGAGAGGATGGGGGGGAGAGAGAGGTCCTCGAAAGAGAGGATGGGGGGCGGACGAGAGAAGAGAGAGAGAGAGGGGGGGGTGCGGAGAGAGAGAGGGTGGGGGGGGAGAGCATCTGAAGACGCGCAGGGCGGAGAGAGAGAGACGGGTGGGGGGAGAGACGAGGGCCGGGGGGGAGAGAGAGGGATGGGGGGAGAAGATGAGGGGGGGGGGGAGAGAGGAGGGTGGGGTAGAAGAGAGAGACGGGTGGGGGAGACGAGATGAGGGTGGGGAGAGAGAGAGAG
>WSYH01002392.1:35904-88266 GCA_036426205.1 Ascaphus truei
GAGAGAGGGTGGGGGAGAGAGAGAGGGTGGGGGAGAGAGGGAGAGGGTGGCGGAGAGAGAGAGAGGGTGGGGGAGAGAGAGAGAGAGGGTGGTTGACTGACTCACCGGGCCTGTTGGCAGCCCTGTCCCTCATTCTCTCTCTACTTCCCGTCCCATTTTCTCTCACCCTCTCCCATTGTCTCCCCCTATTCTCTCTCCCTTCCCTCCCCACCCCCATTCGCTCAATCCCCTCTATTCTCTGTCTCCCCCACACACACACACACTCCCCCCCCACCCCCCCCTGCACACACACCCCCCCACACATACACACACACCGCCACACACGCACACACACACACACAAAGTGGAGTACAGCGACGGATGTGAGTGACTGGAGAGGGGGGGCGGGGGACAGGGGGGTTGGGGGACAGAGGAAAGGCCTGCTTTTTGAGGCTCCCGCTGCACCCACCGCCCGCCAGCGATCGCGCACCACCACTGCCCGCCCCCACGCCCATCTCCCGCACCATGCGGACCGGGGGCAAAGGGAGCGCCAAGGGTACAAGAGGGGGGGGCGCCAAGGGGGCAAGCAGCAAGGGGGTGAGCGGCAAGGGGGGTGAGCGGCAAGGGGGGTGAGTGGCAAGGGGGTGAGCGCCAAGGGGGGTGAGCGCCAAAGGGGGTGAGCGCCAAAGGGGGTGAGCGCCAAAGGGGGTGAGCGCCTCTGCCCCGGGTCCCTGTGGCTGCCCGCCCGGCGGGGGACACTGCGCAGCAGGCAGAGAAGCCAGGAGCGGGAAGGCAGAGACACACTCACCGTGTGCTCTGCACAAAGCGGAAGCCCCGCCCCCGGCTTCCTCTGACCTGCCTGCGACCAATCCCCTGCATCCCGGCCGGCATTCTAAGCCCCGCCTCCTTCATTCAAACCCATGCGGCCCTTCATCCAATCCCCCCGGCAGCATTCACTCACACAGAGAATACTTACCAGCTGCCGCATCCTCCTCACCGCCGCCGTAACCGGGACACATTGGCTGGGCCGCACAGATACACGTTGTGGGCCGCATGCGGCCCGTGGGCCGCGAGTTTGACATGCTTGCTGTACACTTACAAGAACTGAAACTAAATCCCTAAGTCAGAGAGGGAGACTAGTGCTAGACATAGGACTAGCAAAGGAGTGTTGGATAATTTCTGAGAACGAAACGGCCTAGACGAAGGGGCTAAACAAAAAACCCTCGTTCAGGCCATTGGGTGACAGTGTGTTCAATGTATAAATCCATTTAGCATCTCTTTGCAGTAAGGCTGTGTCCTAGTCACCATGTCTTTGACCCATGGAGAATTGGTCGATACCAACAAACTTAATTGTTGTTAAATCCCACTGGTGACAGTAGTTAACATGTCTCGCCAGGGGTTTATCAGCCTTGTTCCATACGGTACCGATGTATTCTAGCACCCTTTGTTTAAGGGGACGTCTAGTTTTGCCCACATACATTTTTCCACACATGCAGACACCTTGATAAATAATGCCTGAATTCAAGCAATTGATGAATTTACGAATCTGGTAGACTTTGGACTTATCCCAGTTCGTAAATTCCTTGGTGACATGCATGTACTGACAGGCCTTACATCTGTTGCAGCTATAAGACCCCAACGGTTTGGGGGGTAACCAAGTTCTTGGCTGGGCTTCGCTGAAATGACTGTGGACTAATACATCCCTGATATTCTGCGCTCGTCTGCTGACCATTGAAGGGTAGCTGTTTAAAAATTCGGTAATGTGGGTATCTGCCTTTAAAATATGCCAATGCTTTTGAAGTATGGCCCTGGCATACTGCCATTGTTTATTAAAGGTGCTCACAAACCACATCACTTTATCACTGGGCGCCGGTACTTGTTCAGTAAGGAGAAATCTTCACGGTGTATATTTAGCCCTTTTGTAAGCACGCTTAACCACTCTCCTGCTATAGCCCCTTTCATAGAACCTATTGGCCATATGTACTGATTGGATTTCAAATTCAGTATCAGTGCTGCAGTGTCTCTTAACCGTAGACCGTAGGAAGGTCTCGAAACATAAAAAAGATGAATTAGCTTCCCATAACCTCTCATAATTTGGAAAAAATAGATTAAGTAAGAATAAGCCCACCGTTTATATTCCCTCATAGTAGATTACACTTTTCAGCTATAAATAAACTGGAGAGGACATAATAGAAGAAGGTTACCCTAAATCCCTAAATATATATTATTTTAATCCATTGATATTACACATATATAGATAAGACAAGGATCAGGGATTAATTATGGTTCTGGGTATTAGGTAGTAAAAATGATGCTTGTGCCCATGTCATCCTCAGTGTCCCCCTGGGTTACGTATCGCATGTCATTCATGAGATATAGAGCACATAGCTGAATAAATGGATTTTCTTGTGTCACAAGTGGTATCACCTGTTCTTTCATAACCAGATTGGACCGTTTGTTCAGACACAGTTAGCTTGACTGTCATAACGAGTTCAATGTAGTTTCATATTAATGAAGGGGCGCCTGATTAAAGACTAACATCAAGGTGGAACGGGGGTTTAATATTAATTATATTAATTATAGAAAAAGTTTTATAAATATTTAGAATTTTAGGTTCAAAGGTTTCAAGTTCACACAGATTAGGGTTTTTGCATCATATTTTTATATCATAAGATATAGTTTATTTTATGTGTATATATGTGTATATATTTTTATTTTTTTATATATTTTTATAGATTTCCTTTCTTTATGTATGCGTATGCATATATATGTGTATATGTATGTATGTGTGCCCATCGTGTCTGGGGTGGGTAACCTCACGGACCGGCTAGCCAAGTGCCATTCATATTAATGCACTCTTAAGACCAATGATTGTAATGTCCCCCGTCTGACACTCAGGACACACAAAGATTGTCCCTGGCAGACCCTTGACGGTATACAAAGTTATTTCTAATTAAACATTACTGTCACTACGTGGTATGATGAGAAGGTTAAATCCGAATCCAGTTAATAAAGGGCATTGATACGCACGGGCTGATTAACGCCTAATTCGCATTGTGGGATTAACTAGAGATATAATGTGTGTGACATGTACTCAGCACCCACCTGCGAGGCCCTTGGCGTGTTTTTTTCCCTGCAAACCACCTTTTATTGTCCCCCGTTTTGCAGCCCTCCCCTGGCTGGAGTATTCGGGATATATACAGGGAAGGCTGTACATTGGGTATTTCAGGACCCAGATTGCGTGGTGGATCACCGAATCAAGTTCTGTGATTGGAAGATCATGACTGTGTACGTGGGTGTCGGGCCGACTTTGAACTATAGATATCCATTTCCAAGCACTGGACCGGCCCGCTCGCGCAGAAGCCCGCAAGGCAAGTTGAAAAGTGTTTGCGGTAAAACTGAATTGGGATTCTGTGGCAAAAGTAGTGCTCTCATCTTGGTAGTAGCTGCCTAAAGTTGAGTGTGTCGAAATTGCTAGGTTGATGTTGGAACTAGGGTAAACCCTGAAACCAAATCGAAGCCTTTCAATTAAGGGTACACTAACTTTGCGAACGCAGTGGGCTATCACTACTAGACTTTTTGTGGAGAGCATCCCATAATACAGCAACACCATGGCATCCCACATATAGTTACCTAATATTAGGATGAGGTTTTGAAAAAAGACTTCGCGTCCATCAATTCAACCTATGCTAAATTTAGACAACAGATATTTTATCATATAATCTATACTTTATTGATACCCGAGGAATGCAACAACAACCCCCATTAGGGAAAAATTCATTCCTCCTAGACTCCAAGAATTGGCATCTGAATTATCTCCTCTGGATCCACTCCTTCCCATGTAATACTATATTTTGGTTAGGGATGCTCTGTTACCTTCCTTATCTACAAAAAGAAAAGAATGGTCCAACCTTTTATTTGAACACAAATCTAACTTGTATCTGCCATAAACACAGTCCTCCTTGGTAATGAATTCCAGACATTTTAAGTCCTTTGCCTTACTGTAAGAACCATTTCCTTGTTGCTGGTGAGAACTCTCATTTTCTCCAATCTTATAAAGTTTATTCCCGTAGAATAAGCATAGTAACACTTTTTTAATACACTGCTTATACTGGTTTAAATGTACATTTGGGGAAAAACTTCTTGTGGTTGCCACCGGGAAAATCATGTTAGCATGTAAATAATGCGAAGGGTGAAGAGGCTGAGTGTATTTTCCCTCCCTGCCACTTCAAAGGAGTAAAAGAAGGGAGGGACCCCTGCAATTTTGATGACTGAGTCCTAGTGACGTACAGGGTTGAAAACCTCACATTCCAAGTGTGAAAATTGGCCGGTGATTTTGCTTGAGTTGCCAGATCCCAAGTACTCAGCATGAGCCCCATTGACACCTTGGGACCAAACCCTAGACGGAGGGTCGTCAGGTTAGAGTTGGACCCCCGCTATGGTGAACCGCATAGGGTCAGGCCTGAACCATGCTCTTTGCAAAACCGAAAAAGCTTTTTTTTGCCCGTCTGCACACTCCGGCAAAGTTTTGCCCAAGATTCCGTTCAAGTACAAACGCGTAGTTGGGGTTCCAGAACGCAAGGGGTTACATCATCGTAACTATGGATTTACTCCTACTTCAGGATTCGTTAGCCCTGTGCCTCCTGACAATTCGAACGAACAAGAATTCTTTCATTTGGCGGAGATATTAAGGTCGGCAACTTGCGACTAGAACATATTTAGACCACGCCCAAAACGAGTCCATAATCCCCAACAAGTCCAAACAATGAAAAGAAGATACATCCAGATGATCCACCCTGGAAAAGATCTCCCAATCCGGGGTCCGTGACATAGGACAGAAACAAAAAAAAAACTAGTGTAACACGTAATGTTAAAAGAAGACAACACACATAACACTTAACCGAAAGACAAAAATAAACAATCAAGCTGAAAGAAAAATACTGTTTATAAAACAACGGAGCTGCTCGCGGGTCATCAGGTGGGTTAAAACCCAAACCTCCTTACCAAGCGTACTTGGAATTAACAAGCATCGTGTGACTCAGGTGGGGCATACGCGGCAGCAGTGGGGGTCCTCACTGGCTTCCTTGATGTGGTAATTTCTTTCCCTCTAACTACTTCGGAACACTCTCCATATGAACGCCAGTAAGGGAACTCCACACTCGCTCCTGCTTGCCACACACAGCAGCCTCAATGATGCTGCTTCCTGCTTCACTTGATTGACACTTCTCACAACCGTGTAACTCCAGGCACCTTGACCTCTGACCCTACGCGTTTCGTGACTGAACGTCACTCTCCTCAGGGATTGATCCAGTGAAGGTGAATCCCATTATACAATTCACATATCCTGATTGGATAGATATCTAATACCAATTAAGTTTACAAAACTTCAACTTAAGACATACACACAGACCTTGACTAAGACTAAACAAATACACACATACAGACCATAAACATGTTAAAATGAAGATGAATTCCTCATCTAAGACTGCATAGATCAGTAACAAAATATTAATGGCATAATAATAATCCTAATATAACTAATCTATATTTTATAATGAATATATAATAATAAAAAAAAGTTAATATATTAAAATAACAAACCATACTATATATATAGCATCCAACATTACATATAAATGATAATAATAATCATACAAAAAAAAGAACCAAGGAATAATATGTAATTAAAAAGTGCAACACATACACTATTTTAAAAAGACCCTATATTATTTGAATAAAGAACCCCTAGATCAAGTCAATTTAATCCATTTGGAGAGAGGGTTCTAAAATCAGCAAATCCAGAAGTTCCCGTCTGCTATCTGGTTGAGTTTATCACCCTCCCCCCCCCCCTCCAATTGGTAGCAGCAATTTCAATTGCTCCATGACAAGCAAACTAGTAGAAGTCCTTTTGTTGTGGCAATTCAAAAAATGGTTTTTGACACACTGTGGGTTATTAGACCCTTTTTATGTTGTACCATGCTCATATATCCTCTCTTTGGAAGGACCTGCTGTGCGGTCCCACATACTGTAAGCCACAGGAGGTCAGCAAAATAGATTACATAAAATGTATGGCAATTAATAAAGGATTTTATTTGATAACATTTTCAAAGTGACATTGGACTTGAACATATTACCCACGGTGTTACCATATTTACATGCTGTGCACTTGTGCATGTGAAAAAGCCATTAACTGCATGAAGACGAATGAGACTTCTTTTAGACAGTGGCAACTAGTGCTACTAAAGATTTGAGGTAGGTGGCCTTAGTGAAAATTATACTCAGTGTGGGGGTCGTACCTGTGCCAGAGTGTTATCGTCTCTAAAAGGATAGGCCAATACTTCTTAAACACATGTCTAATACCTGGTGCCATCGATTATATTGTTGTGACAAATGATATATTGTGTCGTCCCCTTAGAATCTTGGATATTTTTCTGATATTCCAGTATGTGGATCTATCAATAGAATCCACCTGACCCATAACTTGATTTAATTGCTCTGAATACCGGATATCTCCCTTTGGATGAATTTCTGTTTCAATTCTTCTGCCTGATTCCAAAAGGTCCAGGAGTCGGAACAGTTACTTTCAGAGCGAACGAACTGTCCTTGGGAATATTCCTGATCTACTGGGTTGTTGATGGTCTATCCGCCATTAGGTAGTTTATTGGCCTGGACAGGTTTACAAGAAATGCTTTTGCCGAATTTTTTATCGACAATGTATAGATTCAGATCTAAAAAAATCGTTCCTGCTGCTCATCAAAATGACACACGAATTTAACATTCCTCTGTCATTATTATTTAAAATTTGATGAACTCATCTACACTTGCAGACCCCCAGACCAAATAAACACACCACATCTCAATGTAGGACGACGCCATAGGTCCAATTTGCACCAGTGGGTGGGCAGTTGTTCCAAATGTAATCTTCCCTCCATGTGCTCATGAGAGAATTGGCGTAACTGGGCGCAAATTTCATACCATGGCAGTCCCACATGTCTGTAATAAAATGAACACTTATCACAGGTTTTAATAACTATGTTCTCATTTGCCTCTAAGATGGGCCAATGCTTCCTTTTCCAATTTGCTCAAATTGGTCATGTCGGATTTTGAATGTCCGACTAGACTCTTCTAGATTCTTTTGTGACCATCTCAACAAATGTATTAACTTTAGGCGGCAAATGAGAACATAGTTATTAAACCTGCTGATAGGGAGGGGGGTATTGTCATCATGTATCGGGTCTTCTATATTAAAGAGTCCCTACGAATCCTAGGTGACACTGATACCTACCTTCCCTTTATCTAGTGATCCCTTGATCGTTCAAGCAGGATATGTTGGCTCTTCTAAACCAAGGGCTCACCGAACTAGGCCATTAACTGACGGACGATTTGACTTCTTGAGAATAGCATTTCCACGCACGTCCACTTTTTAATTTTAAATCCCCAAAATTCATAAGCACCTCACTCCCACCCACCGGGTAGACCTATTTTTCAGGGATTAAATCACTCACATCTAATTTATCACAATTTATTGATTTCATTTCACCTTCAACACCTTTTTGTGTGCACAACTAAATCCTTTTTACGTGACACTATACATGTTTTACAGATACTGCGAGAGGTGGAATGCGACCAGGGTTTGTGTGTGGGTGACCTTTCTTCTTTATTTATTTTTTTTGGTTATTTTTAGTGTATTTGTTCTTGTAACATGCATTGTGTGGTGTGTGCATCGTTTTGATGTGTAAGGTCGGACAAGCTAATTGTTATACCACTTTTAAATGTTTATATGTACAGTTTTTAAATGTTGTTTCAATTTGCCTCATCCTTTGTCCATATTGGGCTACTACTAACACTTATGCATTTCTAGCATTATGCGCACATGATTGATGCATATATGATGGTTTGGCTCTTTTAATTTATTCACTCCCTGCCCGTATGTGCGGCGCGTGGTGCTCCACCTCCATTAACTAACAGCTGTGGCCTTAGGGTCACGATTGAAGGGAGGAGTTTCGTGCTTGCGCTTACGGGTAGAGCCTATAAATAGCTATGTCCAGGCACCATAAGGTTACTCTTTTGATAAATTCCCCGTAAGGTGACGAAACGCGTCATAGACCCTCCTTGGTTTTTTTTATATTGGCTATCATCCGTAATAAGTACCCCTTTTTTGTAGCACCTTGCCTCCAGCCTGTTTTAATTATCATGCCCGTCCCACCACCTTTTCCTGCTCTAACCTTACCTTTTGAAGAGAAGGCCCGCAGCAGACCATGAGCTACCTCATCATACCGGCCGGAGGAGTGTAAAAGAATTTAACTACCAAACTGTGAGTAAATGTGCTCATCTCAGTGAGGCAACGGGAGATTTGAAAAGCCCGCCAGATTGGGACCGCCGGGTGGAGCAACATACTCACCGGGAACAGGTTAGATGGCTTCTCCCCTCACTGCATGGATTATTATACTCATGGCTCACTCACGCGTGGAACAATAGGATTGATTTATGCCTCAAGAGGATGAACCTGGTCTGTTATATTACTACTGTTTGCTTACAAGCACCTCAGGATACAGAGCACCCCAATCACTGAGGATATTCGAGCATCCCAATCATGTATTTTCCCTTGTCTACTTTGTGTGGGTTACAGTTGATGTCACTTCTTTTGTACAATACAACCGTCATCCGACACGACCAGGGCTGCCAGGCCATCTCTCGAGTACTGGACACCAACACTGACATCACACCAGGTTTTAAATGTTTTCTGTTAGATAGTATAATTACACATTCTCAACTCATATTACTTTGTTTCAATTCACAATTTTATTTACAGACATTGTGGACGAGAATGCGCCCAGTAGCGCCAATCTCCTCATGAGGCACATGGAGGAGAATTCATTTGGAACAACTGCCCACTGGGTGCAAATTTGGTACTATGGCGTCGCTACATTGATGATGTGGTGTTTATTTTGGTTGGGGGTCCTGCAATTGTTAGATGAGTTCACATCAAATATTTAAAATAATAATGACAGGAATTAAAATTCGTGTGTCATTTTGATGAGCAGCAGATCTAATTTTTTTAGATCTGAATCTATACATTGTCGATAACAAAATTCAAGATAAGACATTCTTTAAACCTTCCAGGCCAATAACTATCTAATGGCGGATAGCCATCACAATCCCCAGTGGATCAGGAATATTCCCAAGGGACAGTTCGTTCGCCTGAAACATAACTGTTCCGACTCCCGGCCTTTGTGAATCGGCAGAAAGAATTGAAACAGAAATTCATCCAAAGGAAACTATCCGGTAGAGCAATTAAATCAGTTTGGGCCAGGTGGATTCTATTGATATCCACATTACTGGATAAATCGGAAAAATCCAGATCCAAGGGGGATGACATATAATCATTTTGTCACACCATATATCGATGGCACTGTTTATAAGTTATTGGCCTATCCTTTTGAGAGATAACACTCCTGGCACAGGTACTAGACCCCCCCACACCGATTATAATTTTCACTAAGGCAACCAACCCATCAACTTTTTAGCACCTAGTTGCCCACTGTCTAAAAAGAAGTCTCATTCGTCTCATGCAGTTAATGGCTTTTCACATGTACAAGATGCACAGCATGTAGTATGGTAAACCAGGTCCTAGTTCAGTCCATTGTCACTTTGAAAATTTATCAAATAAATCCTTTATTATTGCCATACATTTTATGTAATCTATTTGCTGACCTATCCCTGTGCTTACCGTATGTGGGACGCACAGCAGGTCCTCTTCCAAAGAAGGATATAGAGGACATGTGTACAAATTAAAAAGGGTCTAATAACCACCAGTGTGGTCCCATTTTTTGAATTGCCAAACAAGGACCCTACTGGTCTTTGCTGTCAAGCAATTGAAATTGCGTGCTACCATTGGAGGGGGGGGGGGGGGTGATATCAACCAACCAATTAGCAGACGTGAAGCTTTCTGGATTTATGATCTTAGAACCCTCTCTCCAAATGGATTAATTTAGACTTGATCTAGGGTCTTTCTTATCAAATTATAGGGTCTTTTAAAATAGTGTTAGGGTTGCACTTTTAATTACATTATATTCCCTTGGTTCTTTTTTTCTGTATGATTATTATTATTAATCATTTTTATATTTATTATTGGAATGATTATAAGTATGAGTTTGTTATTTTAATATAATATGTATTATTTATATATGTCCTTATTCATAGTTTTCATTTAGGCTTCTTCATTTCTTGCCATTCTTTCTTTTGTGTCTCTTCTATGCATTTCCTGGATTTCATCTTCTTTTTTTTTTTTTTTTACTTGTATTTTATTAACAGATAAAAATACAGCCATACAGAAAGATATTTTTGTGACACATTTAGTGCAACAGAAATTAATGATTACATCATTAAAATACATAGAATGATTCAAGCGTATCGGGGGCACATGGCTTTTTCGAGCCCTACTAGCATGTGAATTGGGGAAATCAATAGTGTGTGGGGAAAAAAATACCTTGGGGGGGTGGGGGGGAGGAGCGGAAGGAGGAATAGGTTATTGGGAGGGAAGGTGGTATGGATCGCGATTTACTTTTTGTTGTGCGAGCCAGATTACAGGAGATAGACGAACTGTTTTTAATATACCGTCTTTACCAAGAGCCTTTACTTATGGCGATTGTGTTAATGTAGGAATTAGGGGCTTATGTTGAGTTTTTCACTCCTAAAGAGAACGCATCCACACTATCATTGCCAGATTGTGTTAACGCCCCACCCCGGGGATATCTGTCTGTGCCACCCCACGGCGTCCAGACTTTTAGAAAGTTGTCGCCAGTGTCATAAACTAAACTCGTTAACTTTTCCATCTGGCAAATAACCAAATGCGATTCCGAATCTTTGGGATAATTGTATATCGTGGGCGTTTCCATAATGCTGCGATCGATCCGCACCTCATAGCGTAGCGAAATGCGCAATTAATTTATTGTGCGTTTTTGATAGATCTTTTAGAGGTCTGTTCAGAAGAACGCCCATGGATCTGGGGGAATAGTAGGTCAAATATCCTTTGTATCCAATTTCTGATCACTTCCCACATTTTGGGATATACCGGGCAAAGACCACACATATTGCACAAGTCAGCCGTTTTCTTCTCCACATTGTTTAGGGAACAATGGGGGGAGCCTGGACAACTTAGATAATTTTGAGTGGGTGAGGTACCATCTCATAAGAACCTTATATGCTGCTTCTCCTTTATGTGGTGCATATAGAGCTCTTTGCGGTAGCTAAGAAATATGGTGTTCCATTCCTCTTCATCTAGAGTCTCCCCTAGATCTGTCGCCCATTGATTTCTAAATGACGGGGTTTGTTGACTTGAGTTTAGAATCGACCATTCTCCATATATTGTTGATATAAGTCCCTTAGTGTCGGTTTCAGCCGACGAGAGCTTTTTCGAATTTCGTCAGGGGAGGATAGGGGCAAATTTGTTGTAAAATGCTCTGACTGGGGTATTTAAAAAATTCTGTATGGGTATATCTTTTCTAATCTAATATGGTTGAATGTTTTGATTTTTAGATTATAAACCCTCCAGGTCTTTATTCTATGATAACCTTTCGATCTCCAAATGGAACTATTACCACCTACTAGGGCCGGGCGCGAACCTGGGATTATTCCAAATAGGGGAACATCAAGGAATTTTCCTGATGTGAGTGAGTTCTTCAATGTCGATGCTTCCCCGATCGATATAGAGTTGGTCATTGAGGTGAGCGCAGAGCAAATGTGTTTCCGTGCGTTTTTAAGGTAGCCAAATCAGGCTGGCTAAGCTCCAATGGGGAAACATGCAGGCACCTTCCATATGCCACTCCACCCATCTTTTCATTTAAGGGTCAGAATGCCATTGAATAATGTGCTTAATTGAGCCGCTTTAAGTATGATACAGCAGGGTACCGCTGGGCCTTCCCGCTATGACAGTCTTTTCATATTTAATTTATTAACTCTCGTTTTTTTTCCCTTTCCAGACAAATGTAGATATTTCAGACTGAAGCGAGAGTATACCTTCAGTTTGAGTGCACTGGTAATGTCTGGAAGAGATATAGATACGGGAAGCAAATTCATTTTAACACTCTGTATCCTCCTATCCAAGAGATTTTCTTGAGGACCATCGAAATAGGTCTTTCTTTACGTCCGAATCAGGTTGGGATATTTGCATTATAGAGCTTTTGCATCTTTTGTGATGTGACCCCAGATTCTTATAGAATGCTTTGTCCAGTTACTTGAAGTTAATGTTTTAATACTTCTCTGTATGTTTAGGAAGATTGATTTTTAGAGCTTCAGATTTGGATTGATTTATTTTGAATCCAGAGACTTTTGTGAGAATCTGTCCAGGAGGTCGAATAAGTTTGGTAGGAGATGGGGGTTTGAGATGATTAAATGCATATCGTCTGCGTACAGGGCCACCTTAGTGATTGCGAATATTCGTTTAAAAACCCTGAGATATCCGGATTGTCCTCGAATATCGCCTCCACGGGTTCGATACATAGGGCGAACAGAGGGTAGATAACGGGCACCCCTGTCTTGTGTCACTTTGAATTTGAAGTGGGAGTGAAGGGAAGCCCTGATGTATACCCTGGCTATGGGCCTGAGTACAACGACATAATCGCTCCACTCACCCGATCCCCCAAAACCAAATGCCTCGAGTGTTTCTTTGAGTATGGCCAGTCTATCCTATCAAAAGGCTTTTTTCTGCACCATCCAGACTTAATAGCATATTTTGTTTGTTGTCTCTTTTTTGCCAATTCTAGCAATCGATCAATCGCCGGTGTTATCCGCTGCCGCCTCCCTTTGAATGAAACCGACTTGATCTGGATGTATTAGTCTGGGTAGGAATTAGACTTATCTCTTAGCCGTAATTTGCATACATTTGATGATCAGTATTGATAAGGATATTGGCCTGTAGCTTTTACAAATTCAGCGGGTCCTTGCCAGGCTTGTGAATTAGTGATATTGAACGCTCGCAGCATGTTCTCCAGGGACTGGGGGCTCCCGCTAAAATAGCGTTAAAACAAGTGGAGCACCTTGGGGCAAGTGAATTACAAATTTCTTATAATATAGCCCTGAAACCCATCTGGCCCGGGTGTCCTTTGATGGTTTGAGTTCTTTAAATATCTGAGACACTTCTTCCTAAGGTGAAGTCAGCTCCCAGCCTACTCCCTGTCGCTCTCTGTCATCTCTCTAGTTTTGAGCTGTTTAAGAAATCTCTTAAAGCTCTGGTTGTTTTACTATTATGTGCCACTTTCTTCCCCATCATATAGGGAACCATAGAATGAACCAATTCTTCTACACTATCTTTTTGGGTGTTGGCTGTATGTATACCAAGATTTATAAGCGTATAGCTTGGATTGTTAAACTTGGATTGCCTCTCTTTTAGCGCTCGTGCCAGCATCGTGATCCGGCCTGTTTAGCCTTTTCATAAAAATTTCTCTTAGACCAACTTAATGAGTTATCGGCCCTGGAAGTCGTAACATATTCAATTCAATTTTGGTGTCTTTTAATTTGTGTCGTTTGGGAATCTGGACTATTTTTTGTGAGATACTAGGAGGGAGTGTAGATTGGTTTAGATGTATTAATTTTGGTACTCTCTCTCTCCCGTTTCCTCTTGCTGTGATGCTGATCAGTATCCCCTCAGTGTTGCGTTTGGGCCTCCCATAATACATAGGGAATCCACAGAGCCTGTGTTTCAGTTCAAAGAACTATTCTATATCGTGACCTATTGCATCACAGATTCGGGTATCTTTAGGATGATTCGTTGAGTTTCCAATTCGCTCCCGGTCTACTAGCCTTGATATTGTTACACCTAAGCTCTATTGGTGCATGGTCAGACCTGAAATATCATGGATCTCTGAGCGAGAGACCATAGGACCCAGTTGACATGAGCTAAAAAGTAGTCGATTCTCGCTATATGTGGTGTGGGGATGGAGTAGAATGTATAATCTCTGTCTGTTGGGTGCACCTCTCTCCAGATATCTACCAGTTTTGTATCTTTTAGTTTTTTGGTTAATGCGGAATGTGTCTTTTTTGTTGTTGAATCATTTCCACCATATCTATCTATCCTAGCGCATGCATCGCATATTAAAGTCACCTGCAAGAATGATATTACCCTTAGCGACTGAGTGTAATATCGTAGAAATCTATAAGAACGTGGCGTCCTGTGCACATGGGAAGCTAATGTGATATTTTGCTCATATTGTGCCCACTAGAATGATATAACGGCCTTCTGTATCTTTCTATTGTCTGAGTTTACGAATGTACTTTGTTATTGAATAGATGGCTACGCCTCTTTTTTTTTTTAACCGCGGCTGATGCAGTATAGAATTGAGAGAAACCCTTGTCTAGAATTGGGGTGAGTTTTGTTTGCTGAAGTGTGTCTCTTGTAGAAACACACAATCTTCCTGCTTTCTTTTATAATCTGAGAAGGCTAATTTTCTCTTTATTGGGCTATTACAGCCTTTCACTTGTAGAGATTAAAGTAGTCGCCATATTGTTACCGTAGAGAGGTGTGTTATGATGCGTCTCGTATACTCACTGCTGATGACAGCTCTAAGTATTCTCATCAATGTATCTGTTGCTTCTTTTGTCGTTAAGGTTTCTGCTGTGCGGCTCTTTGTTCCCCGAATTCCGGGGGGGGGGGGTTGGGGAGGAGGGATAATGAAGGGTGGTACCAACGGGAAGGCTACATGATATAAAACAAAATTTAAAATTAACATGTAAAAGAGTGAAAAAAAGAAAAGCTATGGATGAAAATAAAACAAAAGCTCATCTCGGAGCCCCCCGAGTATGGCTCCTGTGCCCAGAGGGTAGGTCTGCTGTCTTCACCACTTGGGTGAACTGAGCTCCCTGTGGCGGAGACGACCTCCCTGGGTCTGGGTCTAGTCCCTCTTCTTTGGGGACCGTAAAAGATGACACATTGCCACGCCGGGGTTATCCCTGTCACGGTGACTTTATGGCAGGCTGTAATGTACACCAAAATATATAAACATATAATATATATTTATAACTGGGTCTGAACTGGGACGAGACGTAGATAGATAAATATAATTTATTCCTTGATAAAGGTGAACACAACAAATATACAAATAACAGGCAAATATGGACACTTACTTAAAATGGAAATGATGAACATTCCTATCTGGACTGGCAGTTCATACAGCAACTTCATGGTCATCAAGACAACCAAAGACATGAAAGACCTCTGGCATGAAGACTTGCTCCGTTTCTCTCAGCAATCAAGATGGGTAGTAGAAAGACCAAGGATAAAGTGGACCAAAGTTATAAACCTTTTGTGCCCTATCCTTACCATTACACTGGCGACCACTTTATTCGAGCTCGGCTAGTCCACGAATCGGGTATACCCGGGTGTATTGAGGTTGTGACTGTTTTCTGCCCGATGCATTGGGTATTTTCCAAGCATGGATTGAAGCATTTTATTCCGCTGGCTGCAATACTGCACAGTATATATTATATATATATATACTGCATTCAATTCATGATTTATGCCATCTGTAGAGCACCGCAAGCATTGCAGCCTATTAAATCCAATCATTATCATTTAACAGATCAGCACCGCCGTCAAGCCATGCATGAACCCAGGCGGGAAGGCAAACGCCAACGGGGCTTGATCGAGGTGAGGAGCGCGCATTCAGGTATCTGCCAGGTACATACTGGGTATTTGCTCGAATAAAAGTGTGTCGGTGCAGTAGGTACAGTTGATTGGTCTTCAATTAACTCTAGCCCTCATTAACTGGGAACACCTTTTGATAATCATGCCCCCCTGCTAGCTGTACATGCGCTAAGCTCAGGGTTCTCATTTCTGTAACCCCTCCTCTGCATCAGGAATGCCCGCTAGTCTACCAGATTGGATTCCTGGCAGGATATTCTTTGTTGGTGAGGTGTGAAATGGAACACTTGAAGACTGCTCTGGTTTTGAGTAATCTCCGCCCTCATGCAAACAGTGGAGGTGACAAAATCCTTTGAACCATAACTTAAGTCCTAGACATTGGTCGCCTTTCTGGCCCATATGCTACCCTGGTATGCAAGGAATTTCCTCTGGGTTTGACCCATACCTTGGAACACAGTATGAAAGATAAAACATAAACATATTCAAATACCGTTCCGTTGGGTCCAGCAGGTCCAAACTTCCCATTCTCAATGCCGGAATGGGACACCCTATGGTCCAATTTGAGACTGCTACGACCTTCGGAACCGGAGATACACAAATACACTTAAAACCGTTTCATATTTTATACAAAAATCTCCCGCTGTAATGAAAATCACACACGTGTTTTTACTAAATCCCCCATTGAAAACAACGGGCTCCGCCGCATAGAATTTCAATGGCAAACCACCCCGCGCCCGCTGGGCGGCTATGGAATCCGCCGCCATAGACTTTCAATGGGGCGAACGCCGCCGTTGAAGTCAATGGGGGTTTTCCCCGCCGTAGCCGTTCAATGGAGATTGGCTGCCATTGGAGTCTATGGGAAAAGTCCCGAACTTTCAAGGGGTCCATACTCCGTTCGGGTTGGTCCCAGAGGTCAAGGATGGTTCTGCAGCGATGCCGGAGCATGACTACAGATCCCCAAACCCTGATCCTCTGGACCCTCCGGAAACCGGAGCTATGGATTACAAAATGTTCTTTTTGACACTTAGCCGTTTTCCTGAGCCTGTTTCTCCTCGCGCCGCCATTGGAACCTATGGCACGACCCGCTCTTCTTGGTTCAACCCTATCGGGGTCCAGGATACCGGGACCCGTTGTGGTCAAGTGGGGGGAGGTCTAGGAACTAGGGGCAGAAAAATTTTATTTCTAGGTGCTCTAGAACTGTTTTATTCTCCCACGCCACTTGTCGTTGAACTGACTTGTTAAGTGATCAAAGCCTCTCCTATTGAAAAAGTATCCGCTTTGCAGTTAAGCGGTTGTTGGACGGCAGCCAACTCGTTCCTGGAAAGCTCTTTCAGGATTCTCCATTGAAGTCAATGGCCCATTGACTTACCAATGGGAAACCGCCGCTCTTCCTCCAACTCAGACTCCTCCTGCTGGTCTTCTCGAAACGGACCCAACACAAGATTCACCAGTTGAAACACATGGGGCCATCAATGGCGGCCTATGGAGCCTGCAAAATGTGCCTGAAAAGGCGGGAAAATTACACAAGGGCTATAATCACTAAACAACTACTAACACCTTGTGCTCCCCGGATGGATCCTAGTGTGTGGTATGAAGCAGAACACTGATTACATAAAACAGGGGAACAGTGGATATACATTTTCAGGTTATAACAAGGGTTTAAATCACATTTCTGGACCTCAGCCCGTTAACCCCTTGTCTCCCTGGTGAGGTCAGGGGATGGCCAAATGGGGTGTAACCCCTTTAATACCGGGCCACCCCCTCTCTCCCTCTACAATCCCCACCGGCTTTCTTTCTTGAATTGATTGCCTTTTTCAACTGCGACAACTAAATTAAACCAGAGCAAACAGATGATCATTTCAACACGGATAAAATGTTCCTTGTATCAACTAGAACCTAAACAACATAATATAACCTACTAAAGTCATATAGTTTCATAATCAAAAACTATATATAATATAATATTATATATATATATATTATTATATATATAGTATATTATATATATACACTGTGTTCACCTGTATCAAGGAATAAATTATATTTTATCATATCTAAGTCTCGTCCCAGTTCAGACCCAGTTATAAATATATATTATATTTTATATATATTTTGGTGTACATTACAGCCTGCCATAAAGTCACCGTGACAGGGATAACCCCGGCGTGGCACATGTGTCATCTTTTACGGTCCCCAAAGAAGAGGGACTAGACCCAAGACCCAGGGAGGTCTGTCTCCGCCACAGGAGCTCAGTTCACCCAAGTGGTGAAGACAGCAGACCTACCCTCTGGGCACAGGAGCCATACTCGGGGGCTCCCGAGATGAGCTTTTGTTTTATTTTTCATCCATAGCTATTTTCTTTTTTCTCACTCTTTTACATGTTAATTTTTAAATTTTGTTTTATTCCTCATGTAGCCTTCCCTGTTTGGTCCACCCTTCATTCCTCCCTCCCCCCCCCCCCCCCCCCCCCCGGAATTCGGGAACAAAGAGCCGCACAGCAGAACCTAATCGACAAAGAAGCAACAGATACATTGATGAGAATACTTAGAGCTGTCATCAGCAGTGAGTATACGAGACGCATCATAACACACCTCTCCTACGGTAAAATATGGCGCTAACAAAGCCTTTGATAGGATAGACTGGCCATACCTCAAAGAAACACTCGCGGCATTTGGTTTTGGGGATCGGGTGAGTGGAGCGATTATGTCGTTGTACTCAGGCCCAATAGCCAGGGTCATACATCAGGGCTTCCCTTCACTCCCACTTCAAATTCAAAGTGACACAAGACAGGGGTGCCCGTTATCTCCCCTCCTGTTCGCCCTATGTATCGAACCCTTGGCGGCGCATATTCGAGACAATCCGGATATCTCAGGGTTAAACGCATATTCGCAATCACATAAGGTGGCCCTGTACGCAGACGATATCCTTCTAATCATCTCAAACCCCCTCACCTCCCTACCAAACTTATTCGACCTCCTAGACAGATTCTCAAAAGTCTCTGGATTCAAAATAAATCAATCCAAATCTGAAGCTCTAAACATCAATCTTCCTAAACATACAGAGAAGTTATTAAAACTTAACTTCAAATGTAACTGGCAAAAGCATTCTATAAGATATCTGGGGATTCACATCACAAAAGATGCAAAAAGCATCTATAATGCAAATTATCCCAACCTGATTCGGACGTTAAAGAAAGACCTATTTCGATGGTCCTCCAAGAAAATCTCTTGGATAGGCAGGATACAGAGTGTTAAAATGAATTTGCTTCCCCGTATCCTATATCTCTTCCAGACATTACCAGTGCCACTCAAACTGAAGGATATACTCTCGCTTCAGTCTGAAATATCTACATTTGTCTGGAAAGGGAAAAAAAACGAGAGTTAATAAATTAAATATGAAAAGACCTGTCATAGCGGGAGGCCTAGCGGTACCCTGCCTGTCATCATACTATAAAGCGGCTCAATTAAGTCACATTATTCAATGGCATTCTGACCCTAAATTGAAAAGATGGGTGGAATTGGAAGGTGCTGCATGTTCCCCATTGGAGCTTAGCAGCCTGATTTGGCTACCTAAAAACGCACGGAAACACATTGCTCTGCCGCTCACCTCAATGACCAACTCTATATCGATCTGGGAAGCATCGACATTGAAGAACTCACTCACATCAGGAAATTCCTTGATGTCCCCTATTTGGAATAATCCCAGGTTCGCGCCCGGCCTAGTAGGTGGTAATAGTTCAATTTGGAGATCGAAAGGTTATCATAGAATTAAAGACCTGGAGGGTTATAATCTAAAAATCAAAACATTCAACCATATTAGATTAGAAAAAGATATACCCCATACAGAATTTTTTAAATACCTCCAGCTCAGAGCATTTTACAACAAATTTGCCCCATATCCTCCCCTGACGAAATTCGAAAAGCTCTGTCGGGCTGAAACCGACACTAAGGGACTTATATCAACAATATATGGAGAAATGGTCGATTCTATAACTTCAAGTCAACAAACCCCGTCATTTAGAAATCAATGGGAGACAGATCTAGGGGAGACTCTAGATGAAGAGGAATGGAACACCATATTCTTAGCTACCGCAAAGAGCTCTATATGCACCACACTAAAGGAGAACGCATATAAGGTTCTTATGAGATGGTACCTCACCCCACTCAAATTATCTAAGTTTGTTCCAGGCTCCTCCCCATTGTTCCCTAAACAATGTGGAGAAACGGCTGACTTGTTGCATATGCTGTGGTCTTGCCCGCGTATATCCCAAATATGGGAAGTGATCAGAAATTGGATACAAAGGATATTTGACCTTACTATTCCCCCAGATCCATGGCTGTTCCTTCTGAACAGACCTCTAAAAGATCTATCAAAAACGCACAATAAATTAATTGCGCATTTCGCTATCGCTATGAGGTGCGAGATCGCAGCATTATGGAAACGCCCCGATATACCAATTATCCCAAAGATTCGGAATCGCATTTGGTTTATTTGCCAGATGGAAAAGTTAACGAGTTTAGTTAATGACACTGGCGACAACTTTCTAAAAGTCTGGACGCCGTGGTTGGCACAGACAGATATCCCCGGGGTGGAGCGTAACACAATCTGGCAATGATAGTGTGGATGCGTTCTCCTTTAGGAGTGAAAAACTCAACATAAGCCTAATTCCTACATTAACACAATCGCCATAAGTAAAGGCTCTTGGTAAAGACGGTATTAAAAACAGTTCGGTCTATCTCCTGTAATCTGGCTCGCACACAAAAAGATAAATCGGCTCCATACCACCTTCCCTCCCAACCTCCTATTCCTCCTTCCGCTCCCTCCCCCCCACCCCCCCAAGGTATTTTTTTTCCCCACACACTATTGATTTCCCCAATTCACATGGCTTAGTAGGGCTCGAAAAGCCATGTGCCCCGATACGCTTGAATCATCTATGTATTTTAATGATTGTAATTCATATATTTCTGTTGCACTAAATGGTCACAAAATATCTTTCTGTATAGCATGTATTTTTATCTGTTAATAAAATACAAGTTATAAAAAAAAAAAAAATGAAGATGAATTCTCATCTAAGACTGCATAGATAGCAGTAACAAAATATTAATGCAATAATAATAATCCTAATATAATAATCTATATTTTATAATGAATATATAAATAATAAAATAATTATATTAAAATAACAAACTCATACTTATAATCATTCCAATAATTAAATATAAAAATGATAATAATAATAATCATACAGAAAAAAAGAAACCAAGGGAATATAATGTAATTAAAAAGTGCAACACTATACACTATTTTAAAAGACCCTATATTATTTGATAAGAAAGACCCCTAGATCAAAGTCTAAATTTAATCCATTTGGAGAGAGGGTTCTAAGATCATAAATCCAGAAAGCTTCACGTCTGCTAATCTGGTTGAGTTTATCACCCCCCCCCCCCTCCAATTGGTAGCAGCAATTTCAATTGCTTGACAGCAAAGACCAGTAGGGTCCTTGTTGTGGCAATTCAAAAAATGGTTTGACACACTGTGGGTTATTAGACCCTTTTTAATATTGTACACATGCTCATATATCCTTCTTTGGAAGGACCTGCCTGTGCGTCCCACATACTGTAAGCCACAGGGATAGGTCAGCAAATAGATTACATAAAATGTATGGCAATTAATAAAGGATTTTATTTGATACATTTTCAAAGTGACAATGGACTTGAACATAGTACCTGGTTTACCATACTTACATGCTGTGCATCTTGTACATGTGAAAAAGCCATTAACTGCATGAGACGAATGAGACTTCTTTTTAGACAGTGGGCAACTAGGTGCTACTAAAGATTTGAGGTTGGTGGCCTTAGTGAAAATTATACTCGGTGTGGGGGGTCAGTACCTGTGCCAGAGTGTTATCTCTCAAAAGGATAGGCCAATACTTCTTAAACAGTGCCATCTGATTATATTGTGTGACAAATGATATATTGTCATCCCCCTTGGATCTGGATTTTTTCCGATACTCCAGTAATGTGGATCTATCAATAGAATCCACCTGGCCCATAACTTGATTTAATTGCTCTACCGGATATTTCCTTTGGATGAATTTCTGTTTCAATTCTTCTGCCTGATTCACAAAGGTCCGGGAGTCGGAACAGTTATGTTTCAGGCGAACGAACTGTCCCTTGGGAATATTCCTGATCCACTGGGGATTGTGATGGCTATCCGCCATTAGATAGTTATTGGCCTGGACAGGTTTAAAGAATGTCTTTATCTGAATTTTGTTATCGACAATGTATAGATTCAGATCTAAAAAAATCGATCTGCTGCTCATCAAAATGACACACGAATTTTAAATTCCTGTCATTATTATTTAAATATTTGATGAACTCATCTAACAATTGCAGACCCCCAACCAAATAAACACCACATCATCAATGTAGCGACGCCATAGTACCAAATTTGCACCCAGTGGGCAGTTGTTCCAAATGTAATCTTCCTCCCATGTGCTCATGAGGAGATTGGCGTAACTGGGCGCAAATTTCGTCCCACATGTCTGTAAATAAAATTGTGAATTGAAACAAAAGTAATTATGAGTGAGAATGTGTAATATACTATCTAACAGAAAACATTTCAAACCTGGTGTGATGTCAGTGTTGGTGTCCAGTACTCGAGAGATGGCCTGGCAGCCCTGGTCGTGTCGGATGACGGTGTACAAAGAAGTGACATCAACTGTCACCCACACAAAGTAGACAAGGGAAAATCCCTGATTGGGTGCTCTGTATCCTGAGTGTTGCTTGTAAGCATAACAGTAGTAATAAACAGACCAGGTTAATCCTCTTGAGGCATAAATTCAATCCTATTGTTCCAGCGTGGAGTGAGCCATGAGTATAATAATCCATGCAGTGAGGGGAGAAGCCATCTAACCTGTTCCCGGTGAGTATGTTGCTCCACCCGGCGGTCCCCCTCTGGGCGGGCTTTTCAAATCTCCCGTAGCCTCACTGAGAATGAGCACATTTACTCACAGTTGGTAGTTAAATTCTTTTACACTCCTCCGGCCGGTATGATGAGGTAGCTCCTGGTCTGCTGCGTGCCTCTCTTTCCAAAGGTAAGGTAGAGCAGGAAAAGGTGGTGGGACGGGCACTGCTAATTAAAACAGGCTGGAGGCAAGGTGCTACAAAAAGGGGTACTTTATTACGGCATGATAGCCAATATAAAAAAAACCAAGGAGGGTCCTCTGACGCGTTTCGTCCCTTACGGGGACTTTATCAAAGAGTAACCTTCTGGTGCCTGGACATAGCTATTTATAGGCTCTCTCCCGTAAGCGCAAGCACGTAACTCCTCCCTCCAATCGTGACCTAAGCCACAGCTGTTAGTTAATGGAGGTGGAGCACCACGCGCCCGCACATTACGGGCAGGGAGTGAATAAATTAAAAAGAGCTCAAACCATCATATATGCCATCAATCATGTGCGCACTAATGCTAGAAATGCATAAGTGTTAGTTAGTAGCCCAATATGGACACAGGATGATGGCAAATTGAAACAACATTAAAAACAGTACATATAAACATTTAAAGTGTATAACAATTAGCTTGTCCGACCTTACACATCAAACTGATGCACACACACAATGCATGTTACAAGACAAATATACTAAAAATAACCAAAAAAAATTAAATAAAGAAGAAAGGTCACCCACACAAACCCTGGTCGCCATTCCACCTCTCGCAGTATCTGTAAAACATGTATAGTGTCACGTAAAAAGGATTTAGTTGTGCACACAAAAGGTTGAAGGTGAAAATCAATAAATTGTGATAAATTAGATGTGAGTGATTTAATCCCTGAAATAATAGGTCTACCCGGTGGGTGAGTGAGGTGCTTATGAATTTTGGGGATAAAATTAAAAAGTGGAGTGCGTGGAAATGCTATTCTCAAGAAGTCAAATTCGTCCGCAGTAATGGCTAGTTCGGTGAGCCCTTTGTTTAGAAGAGCCAACATATCCTGCTTGAACTGACTCAAGGGATCACTAGATAAAGGAAGGTAGGTATCAGTGTCACCTAGGATTCGTAGGGACTCTTTAATATAGAAGACCCGATCCATGATGACAATACCCCCTCCCTTATCAGCAGGTTTAATAACTATGTTCTCATTTGCCTCTAAGTTAATACATTTGTTGAGATGGTCACAAAGAATCTAGAAGAGTCTAGTCGGACATTCAAAATCCGACATGACAATTTGAGCAAATTGGAAAAGGAAGCATTGGCCCTCTTAGAGGCAAATGAGAACATAGTTATTAAACCTGCTGATAAGTGTTTCATTTTATTTACAGACATGTGGGACTGCCATGGGTATGAAATTTGCGCCCAGTTACGCCAATCTCTTCATGAGCACATGAGAGGAAGATTACATTTGGAACAACTGCCCACTGGGTGCAAATTTGGTACTATGGCGTCGCTACATTGATGATGTGGTGTTTATTTGGTCTGGGGGTCTGCAATTGTTAGATGAGTTCATCAAATATTTAAATAATAATGACAGGAATTTAAAATTCGTGTGTCATTTTGATGAGCAGCAGAACGATTTTTTTAGATCTGAATCTATACATTGTCGATAACAAAATTCAGACAAAGACATTCTTTAAACCTGTCCAGGCCAATAACTACCTAATGGCGGATAGCCATCACAATCCCAGTAGATCAGGAATATTCCCAAGGGACAGTTCGTTCGCCTGAAACGTAACTGTTCCGACTCCTGGACCTTTGTGAATCAGGCAGAAGAATTGAAACAGAAATTCATCCAAAGGAGATATCCGGTAGAGCAATTAAATCAAGTTATGGGTCAGGTGGATTCTATTGATAGATCCACATTACTGGAATATCAGAAAAAATCCAGATCTAAGGGGGACGACAATATATCATTTGTCACACAATATAATCAGATGGCACCATGTATTAGACATGTGTTTAAGAAGTATTGGCCTATCCTTTTGAGAGATAACACTCTGGCACAGGTACTGACCCCCACACTGAGTATAATTTTCACTAAGGCCACCTACCTCAAATCTTTAGTAGCACCTAGTTGCCCACTGTCTAAAAAGAAGTCTCATTCGTCTCATGCAGTTAATGGCTTTTTCACATGCACAAGATGCACAGCATGTAAATATGGTAAACCCGGTACTATGTTCAAGTCCAATGTCACTTTGAAAATGTATCAAATAAAATCCTTTATTAATTGCCATACATTTTATGTAATCTATTTGCTGACCTGTCCCTGTGGCTTACAGTATGTGGGACGCACAGGCAGGTCCTTCCAAAGAAGGATATATGAGCATGTGTACAACATTAAAAAGGGTCTAATAACCCACAGTGTGTCAAACCATTTTTTGAATTGCCACAACAAGGACTCTACTAGTTTTTGCTGTCAAGCAATTGAAATTGCTGCTACCAATTGGAGGGGGGGGGGGAGGGTGATAAACTCAACCAGATTAGCAGACGTGAAGCTTTCTGGATTTATGATTTTAGAACCCTCTCTCCAAATGGATTAAATTTTGACTTTGATCTAGGGGTCTTTCTTATCAAATAATATAGGGTCTTTTAAAATAGTGTATAGTGTTGCACTTTTTAATTACATATTATTCCCTTGGTTTCTTTTTTTCTGTATGATTATTATTATCATTTTTATATTTAATTGTTGGAATGATTATAAGTATGAGTTTGTTATTTTAATATATTAATTTTTTATTATTTATATATTCATTATAAAATATAGATTATTATATTAGGATTATTATTATTGCATTAATATTTTGTTACTGCTATCTATGCAGTCTTAGATGAGAATTCATCTTCATTTTTAACATGTTTTATTGGTCTGTATGTGTGTATTTGTTTAGTCTTAGTCAAGGTCTGTGTGGTATTGTCTTAAGTTGAAGTTTTAAACTTAATTGGTATTAGATATTTCTATCCAATCAGTGATATGTGAATTGTAAATAATGGGACTTCACCTTCACTGGATCATCCCCTGAGGAAGTGACGTCAGTCACGAAACGCGTAGGGTCAGAGGTCAAGGTGCCTTGGAGTTACACTGGTTGTGAGAAGTGTCAATCAAGTGAAGCAGGAAGCAGCATCATTGAGGCTGCTGTGCTGGCAAGCAGGAGAGTGTGGAGTTCCCTTACTCGGCGTCCATCTTGGAGAGTGTTCCGAAGTTAGAGGGAAAGAAATTACACATCAGGAAGCCCGTGAGGACCCCCACTGCTGCCGGCGTCTGCCCCACCTGGTCACACATGCTTGTTAATTCCAGTCCTGCTGTAAGTAGGGTTTTGGGTTTTAACCCCTTGATGACCCGCTGCAGCAGGCTCCGTTTGTTTTATTAAACAGTTATTTTTCTTTCAGCTTGATTGTTTTATTTTTGTCTTCTGTTAAGTGTTTCATGTTGTTTGTCCTTTTTAACATTACGTATTACACTATTATTTTTCTTTGTTTCTGTCCCTATGTCACGGACCCCCGGATTGGAGATCTTCCAGTGATTGGATCATCTGGATTATCTTCCTTTCCATCTGTTTGGACTCTGTTAGGGACTTTGGACTCTTTTTTGGGCGCTGGTCTAAATATGTTCTAGGTCGCAAGTTGCCGACCTAATATCTCCGCCAAATGAAAGAATCTTGTTCGTTAGAATTTGTTCAGGAGTCACCAGGGCTAACGAATTCCTGAAGTAGGAGTAAATCCTTAGTTACGATGTTGTTAACCCCTTGCGTTCTGGAACCACTACCGCTGTACTTGAACGGAATCTTGGGCAAAACTTTGCCCGGAGTGTGCAGAACGGGCAAAAAAAGCTTTTCGGTTTGCAAAGAGCATGTGTCAGCCTGACACCTATGCGGTTCACCATAGCGGGGGTCCAACTCTAACTTGACGACCCTCAGTCTAGGGTTTGGTCCCAAGGTGTCAATGGCTCATGCTGAGTACTGGGATCTGGCACTCAGCAACTCACCGGCCATTTTCACACTTGGAATCTGTGAGGCTTTTCAACCCTGTACTTCACTAGACTCAGTCTCCCACTTAGCAGGGGCTCTTTGAAGTGCAGGGAGGAAAATACCCTCAGCTCATTCACCCTTAGCATATTTACATGCTAAATGATTTTTCCCGGGCTAACCCAAAAAGTTTTTCCCCAACTGTACATTTAAAACCAGTATAAGACAGTTTATTAAAACAATGTGTTCTGCTTATTCTACGGGAATAAACTTTATAAGATTGGAGGAAATGAGATTTCACCAGCAACAAAGGAAATGGTTCTTTACAGTAAGGCAGTAAAAATGTGGAATTCATTACCCATGGAGACTGTGATGGCAGATACAATAGATTTGTTCAAAAAAAGGTTGGACATCTTTTTAGATAAGAAAGGTATACAGAGATATACCAAATAAGTATACATGGGAAGGATGTTGATCCAGAGATTAATCCGATTGCCAATTCTTGGAGTCAGGAAGGAATTAATTTTTCCCCTTAATGGGGTTTTTTGTTTGCCTTCCTCTGGATCAATAAGTATAGATATATGATAAAATATCTGTTGTCTAAATTTAGCATAGGTTGAACTTGATGGACGGAAGTCTTTTTTCAACCTCATCTACTATGTATGTAACTATATGTGGGTGCATGGTTTCTTTATTCTGGGCTGCTCTCCAAAAATCAGAGTGCTAGCCCACTTGGTTCGCAAGTTAGTGTACTTAATTGAAAGGCTTCTATTGTGGTTTTCATGGTTTACCTAGTTCCCACATCAATAGACTTTCTCCCTTCAACTTAGGACGCTAACAAGATGAGAGATACATTTTGACAGAATCCACTTCAGTTTAACCGCAAAACACTTTTTCAATTGACCTTGCGGTTGCGAGGTCCAGTGCTTGGAAATGGATATCTATAGTTCAAAGTGGCCCTCCCGTACACAGCCATGCATCTTCAATCAGCACTTGATTCGGTGCTCACAACGCCATCTTGTGTCTGAAAACCAATAGTACAGTTTGTATATATCCCTACTACTCCAGCCAGGGAAGGGGCTGCAAAACGGGGACAATAAAGGTGGTGCAGGGGAAAACACAGCAGGGTAATGCACAGACATTTAATCCCTTAATTCCCAATGCGAATTAGGGTTAATCAGCCGGGTATAATGCCTTTATTAATGGCCTGATTAACCCTCTCATCACCAGAGTGACCAGTAATGTTTCATTAGAAATCACGATACCGTCAAGTGTCCTCAGGACATCTTTTGTGTCCCTGAGGTAGGACGGTAGGGACATTACAAATGGTCTTAAGAGGCATTCAATATATGCACTTGCCCGTTCAGTGAGGTTACCCACCCCAGACACGATGGGTCTGCCCGGAGGGAGGTCCTCTTTTTGTGTAATTTGGGGAGACTATAAAAGGTTGCTTTTTTTTGGAAATTTGACTATATAGTCAAATTCCCTTTGGCTAATCACTTTGTTTGCGAGTCCCCTGTTCAGAATGATATTCAGATCTTTTTGATACTGAATAGTGTGGTCTCCATCAAGGACTTCATAGCAGGCCCTGTCCGACATAAGCCTTAAATTCTCCTTTTTATAGTCCTCAGTGCAAAGAATGACAAGATTCCCTCCCTTATCGGCAGGTCTAACAATAATGTCTTTATTAGCCGCAAGTTCTTTGAGCGACTTTCTTTCTTGCACAGTCAAATTGTCAGTAGAGTGGTAGCGGGTAAGTTTCTCCAGGTCTAGTGTACCTAGATTGGGACTGTTGGGGCAGAAATGGTAAGGCTGGGGGAGACTAATTCCTCTAGCAGCCAGGGAAATAGTTCTTCCAGCACAGTGGGGACTCAGGATGCTCAGATACAAAGAAAGATTGTGGTGGTAGAGGACTACATTATTAGGAAGGTAGATAGGGCAATCTGTTGCCGTGACCGCATGAACCGAACAGTTTAATGTCTCCCGGGGGCTCGGGTTCGGCACATTGCGGATCGGGTAGACAGATTGTTGGGGGGGGGGGGCTGGGATTGACCCGGCGGTCTTGATACACGTTGGCACCAATGACAAAGTTAGAGAAAGATGGGGGAGGGCCTAAAAAATGATTACAGGGATCTAGGCCAAAAGCTTAAGGCAAGGACCTCCAAGGTAGTATTGTCTGAAATATTACCAGTGCCATGCGCTACCGCAGGGAGACAGTCAGAGATCAGGGAGGTTTAATGCATGGCTAAGAAAGTGGTGCAGGAAGGAGGGGTTTGGTTTTTTAGAGCACTGGGACTCCTTTTTTGAGAGGTGCCATCTATATTCTAGGGACGGATTGCACCTCAATGAAGAGGGATCTTCTGTGCTGGGGGGGAGAATGCTAAAAAGGTTGGAGGAGATTTTAAACTAGGATGGAGGGGGGAGGGGAATGAAACAGATAATGAACTAAATGGAATAGAGGAGGATACAAGGTGGTATGGAGGTAGAATGGTGGCAAGTGCAAGTCTGACAAGCAGTGAGACACCCATAGTAAATACAGATAATACTAGAAAACTTCTAAAGACTAAACCAAGTGGGCGCAGAAAGGAAGGAGCAGATAAGATAATAGTACAGGCTGAAAAAAAACTTAAATGCATGCTTGATAATGCAAGAAGCCTGACAAATAAAATGGGGGAGCTTGAATTAATAGCTGCAAGGGAGCACTATGATATCATCGGCATTACTGAAACATGGTGGGAGGAAACTCATGACTGGACAGTTAATTTAGAGGGTTATTCCCTTTTTCGGAAGGGTCAAACAAATAGAAGGGGAGGTGGAGTATGTTTATATGTTAAACCGGATCTAAAACCTATTATAAGGGATGATGTCTATGAAGGGAATGATGCAAATGTAGAGACTTGTGGATAGAAATTAGCAGTGGAGGTAAAAGTATAAAGAAAATGTTTGTGGGAATATGCTATAAACCATCAAATATCTGTGAGATTGAGGAAGCTAAACTACTTTTGCAAATGGAGAAGGCATCAAAACTGGGTCATGTTTGCATAATGGGGGATTTTAATTATCCAGACATAGACTGGGGCAATGAGATTAGCGTTACAACAAAAGGAAACAGGTTTTGGGGGGTACTTAAAGACAATTATATGACCCAAATTATTGAGGAACCAACCAGGAGAGGGGCAGTTCTGGATTTGGTCAGATCAAACAATATAGAAGTAATAACAAATATTCAAGTCCTGGAACATTTGTGTAACAGTGATCATAACATTCTCATTTGAAATAAATTATCAAAAAACAGATTACTTGGGTTATACAAAGACCTTAAACTTTAGAACGGCAGATTTTAATAAACTGAGGTCTAATCTACAAGTAATACAATGGGATGATGTTTTTGCAGGGAAAAATGTAGAAGATAAATGGGCAGTCTTTAAAACATTGTTAGAAAAGCACACTTATCAGTGTATACCCTTGGGTAATAAGTATAAAAGAATTAAGTCAAAACCAATGTGGCTAAATAAACAGGTAAGGGAGTAAATGGACAAGAAGAGGAAGGCGTTTAGATTCTTTAAGTCAGAAGGGACGGAGACATCGTATCAGAATTATAAGGAATGTAACAAAAATTGCAAAAGGGCAATCAAATTAGCAAAAATTGATAATGAAAAAAGGATTGCAATAGAAAGTAAGGTCAACCCTAAAAAATTCTTTAAGTACTTTAATAACAAAAAAATGAGAAAAGAAAATATAGGACTGTAACAGGGGACTTATCCCTGTTCACAAAGGTGCCTCTAATCCAGCAGTGTGGTGGTTAACTGCTGGTAGAAAATTATCTAGCACCACCTGCCTGATTACAGGTAGTGGAAAAAGCCTGCCTTTGAGACAGGAAGTAACTCCTCCCTAGCTCTGACTAAGAGCTGACCTTTGGAGAGACAGAGCAGAGGTTCTTGAGTCCCAGGAGAGACTTACCAAAAGAAACCCAGATCTCTGGAGCTGAGCGGTCTTGAGCTCTGCACAGCAGAGCTGAATTCAAGACACAGGGAAAACTACTGCACCTGAAGCTGAACCAGGAAGTGAGATTTTCCCTCCAAGAAACAGATAAGACTTTTATTCTTAAGAGACTGCTTATATCTGCTTATTTTCATGCTATATGTTTTGGGGCTGCGAGAACTGCTTGACTAAGGGAGATGTGAACTAATTGCATAGGATTTCACTAGAAATACTCCCAAGTGAATGGAAGCTTTGTTCCCCCCCCCCCCTGTGTTTGGATAATTTCCTGATGAAAAGCAAAAGGCACAATAAAGCCTATTATAATTTCACATTATAAAGCCTCCTAATTGTGTACCTCTGTGAACGTCCGTCCACAAGGACCTTTTCAGTATGAGATGGGTAGGCAGATTATTGGAGATAAGAAAAAAGCAGAGGTATTAAACAAATTCCTTGCCTCTGTGTTTACCAGGGAAGAATCAAGTTCAATAGTAGTGCCACAGGAGGAAGCCACAACCTCCATATTAATGAACAATTGGTTAACTGAGGAAGAAGTTCATAAGCGACTTGAAAAAATTAAAGTAAATAAGGCACCTGGCCCCGATGACATACATCCAAGAATTCTCAAGGAGTTAAGCTCAGTAATAGTCAAACCATTATATTTAATATTCAAGGACTCCATTTCCACAGGCTCAGTACCACAAGATTGGCGTAAAGCAGATGTGGTGCCTATATTTAAAAAGGGAGCTAGATCACAACCGGAGAATTACAGACCTGTAAGCCTGACTTCAATAGTGGGAAAACTACTTGAAGGTTTAATACGGGATACTATTCAGGAATACCTAATGGAAAACAAAATTATTAGTAATAGTCAGCATGGATTTATGAAGGATAGATCATGCCAAACAAACCTTATTTGTTTAATTGAGGAGGTAAGTAGGAATTTAGACCAGGGTAATGCAGTTGATGTGGTCTACTTAGATTTTGCAAAGGCTTTTGATACGGTTTCACACAAGAGGTTGGTGTACAAAATAAAGAAAATTGGACTCCGTAATAATATATGCACCTGGATTGAAATCTGGTTAAAGGACAGACAACAGAGGGTTGTCATAAATGGAACTTTTTCGGGTTGGGCTAAAGTCGTGAGTGGAGTACCTCAGGGATCGGTACTGGGACCCCTGCTTTTTAACTTGTTTATTAATGACCTTGAGGCTGGGATCGAGAGCAAAGTCTCCATCTTTGCTGATGATACTAAATTGTGTAAGGTAATAGAATCAGAGCAGGATGTAATTTCTCTTCAGAAGGACTTGGAGAGACTGGAAACGTGGGCAGGTAAATGGCAGATGAGATTAAATACAGATAAATGTAAGGTTAGGCATTTGGGATGCAAGAATAAAAAGGCGACTTACAAATTAAATGGAGATATATTGGGGGAATCCTTGATGGAGAAGGATTTAGAAGTGCTTGTAGACAGCAGGCTTAGCAATAGTGCCCAAAGTCATGCAGTAGCTGCAAAGGCAAACAAGATCTTATCTTGCATCAAACGGGCAATGGATGGAAGGCAAGTAAACATAATTATGCCCCTTTATAAAGCATTAGTAAGACCACACCTTGAATATGGAGTACAATTTTGGGCACCAATCCTAAGAAAAGACATTATGGAACTAGAGAGAGAGTGCAGAGAAGAGCCACCAAATTAATAAAGGTGATGGACAATCTAACTTATGAGGAGAGGCTAGCTAAATTAGATTTATTTACATTAGAAAAGAGGTGTCTAAGAGGGGATATGATAACTATATACAAATATATTCGGGGACAGTAGAAGGAGCTTTCAAAAGAACTGTTCATCCCACGGGCAGTACAAAGGACTCGGGCCATCCCTTAAGGTTGGAGGAAAGGAGATTTCACCAGCAACAAAGGAAAGGGTCCTTTACAGTAAGGGCAGTTAAAATGTAGAATTCATTACCCATGGAGACTGTGATGGCAGATACAATAGATTTGGGGTTGTAGAGAGGAGGAGCAAGTTGGAATACCCCGATCTTCATCAGAGATCTCCCATTCTGTGGAGGAATCTAGGCGGTGAGGGATATCTTTCGGTTGTTTAGTCTTAACAAACTTGTACCTTTGCTAGTCCTACTGTATGTCTAGCACTAGTCTCCCTCTCTGATTTAGGGATTTAGTTTCAGTGCTTGTAAGTGTACAGCATTCTATAGTGCCACATTGTTTAACAGGGGAGATGTACTCCTGCCATTATACTAATCATTATAAGTCTATTTACTAATTTCCGTAGATGGTCTGAATCCACCGGAGGGTTGCTTTATCAACAACTCTTATCCTATATCGGTGATATCCATCACAGTGGATTTTAATATGTTCATCAAATATTAATACTTTTTCATAACACTCTCTGATACTAAGTAGGGAGGTAGTCATATCCCCCTATTGCCCCTGATTTGTACTATGAGGGCATTCTTCCTTGCACTTCGGTATTACCTTGTGTCATTCTTTCACAGAGTAATTAGTATATTGCAACAGTAGCATAGCTGGCTTACAATACTGTTGCATTAACTAGTGCTATTTTATAGTATATGGTATACTGCCACATATGATACTCAGTACCAGTATTCATTGGATAGTCTGCTTTTTGTCTTCCTAGACCATCACATAGTGTGGCATTCACAGTGAGTTTATCTGCCAACAGGAACGCGAGACATCACATATAAACCAACCTTCTTTCTATGGGACCCCCCCACCCTATCACATTTGCCTTGAGAAAGTGTTTCTCACGCAAAATTTGTGCGTAGGCCAATTCACACATGCACGCGCGAGACAAGCACCGACGTGTCAGCAAGCAGTATCGCACAGCGATCAGCTGTCGGTCTTCGCTGCTGCACAAGATATATCAGAGTAGGATTTATCTTTATCAACAGTAGCTGTGGAGTAGTTTAGTTTTGCTTTTAGATAATCTGTTCCACTGTACTGCACGGTCGAGCCCATTCACTAATATGGGTACAGGCATACATATTGCCACACTGTTGTATTGCTGTTGGGAGCACTGAGCATGTACATATAGTTACCTCCATGGTGTAGTGTAGCCTATACATAGGGGGGTTCCTAGGGTTACCTTCTAATTTTGGTTAGACAGTGTTGCACAGTACCCAGCGGTTGAGCCCATTCATTAATATGGGCATAAGTATTCACATCTGCCACCCTGCAGTCTCGGAACTTGTGTGCTAGCACTCTATCAGTTGAGTTATCTCTGTGACAGTTTCAAGCTGCACTCTGGGACGCCAGGTATATCTTAGAGGCTTCCCCAGACTCATAGTCAGTGAACACTTACACCTTTCAGAGTTCATCATTGGTATACTTTTGTGATTGGTACTGCTCATTTATGGTAATCTCCTATTATTTTTTAGGGGCACGTCTAGACTCAACTACTAGCCCCCAGTGACATAGTCACTGAGGTTCACTTACCTTTATTACATGCAACTCCATGCATTACTATCCTATACCCACACCCCTACTGTCTTAAGAGACACCATTTTGTAAGAGAAAGCTGCAGATCAGATCCCTTGGAAACATTGATTTAATAGCACTCAATTGTTTCGTTTTAATTGAATCCAGAGTACCTTATGTTCTCGACATAGGATTCATATGTGTGTCCATTACCTTGATTTTAACTCCCACCATTTTAATATTGATGATCATTAAAGATTTATTTTTAATTCATTCATATATTCATTCAGAATAGGGAATTGAGTGTTTTATGTGGGTTTCTTGCTCTCTGCTATATATACTGTATATATATATATATATATATATATATATATATACACACACACAGTGGTCGACAAATCACCCAAAAATCTACTCGCCACCTGGTCCCACCTCCAGCCGTGCCCTAGTCCCACCCCTAGTCCCGCCCCCAGGCCCGCTTTAAAAAAAATTGAATAACATTCGTTTTTGACATAAGTTTATTTATTGTATTACTACAATTAGTCCTTGTTAGGTGTGTGTGTGTGTGTAAATGTCGGATTTAGAAAAAAAAAGCCAGATGTGAATGACTAGTTTCCTGCACCCTTTAACCAGTGTCTGGATGCCCCCTCTTAACAATAACTAAAGCAGCAATCCCACCTGGGATCTTACCTGATCCGCAGTCCCTCAATGTCCAGGTACCCTCATTCCTGCAATGTTATAAGTTGGAGGGGAGGTGTTCCCTCCCTGTCTTCTGGGTTAGGGGGGATTCCGATGTCTCCCAAGCTTGAGTCAGATCTTGAAGAAAGCAGTATAGGTTATTTCGGTGTAGGTATAGAGCAGTTAAGATATACAGTATAGAGTAAATAAGATATCCAGAGAGCAAGAGACAGAGAGAGCGTGAGAGAGAGCGAGAGACAGAGAGCATGAGAGAGAGACAGAGAGAGCGTGAGAGAGACAGAGAGAGCGTGAGAGAGAGAGAGCGAGAGACAGAGAGAGCGAGAGACAGAGAGAGCGAGAGACAGAGAGAGCGAGAGACAGAGAGAGCGAGAGACAGAGAGAGCAAGAGACAGAGAGCACGAGAGACAGAGAGAGCGTGAGAGAGAGCGAGAGATAGAGAGAGCGTGAGACAGAGAGAGAGAGAGCGAGAGAGAGAGAGCGAGAGAGAGAGAGCGTGAGAGAGAGAGACAGAGAGAGCATGAGAGAGAGACAGAGAGAGCGAGAGAGAGCGAGAGATAGAGAGAGCGAGAGTCAGAGACAGAGAGAGTGTGAGAGAGAGGGAGACAGACACAAAAAATACACTAGGGATTTTTTTATTTCAAGGAGAACAGGATATTTCGGTACAAGATTAAGAAAAATCAAAACAAAGTAGAAGCTAGAGTGGTAGATTCATCTACTGATTGGGAGTCATCAGCAAGTGATCTTGAATCTGATACACAGACCCATCAGCCTGGGAATACCAATACCAGACATGAGGGATGCTACTTTACCCCCATTACAGCCAACACCCCTTTTTTTAGATCTTCCTGGTCCACAATACATCGCCCGAGGACCAGGAAGACAAGGAGAGGGGCGGGGGGACTATCTCAGGGACAGAACAGTCTGGGCGTATAAAGAATAGGGCACGAGGAGACCGTACAGGAGGAGCCGAAGACGGCGTTACAGGTGATCAATCTGTCTAAAAAGATTCTTGACAATGATCACCTGACGGTTCTATCAAAAGGTTTTACCTTCTGTCCAACTAATAAACTCAACACCTTTGAATGTATTAAAGATCTTAATATTTTTTCACGTAAGCTCTCTCTACATAAGTTCTTTAGTAGACGCCAAATTTTGCCTTTTTGACCACAATGAATAGCCTATTACAGGAGAATGAAAGACCTCCTGGTGAAGGCCCCTTTACTGACCTACGTAGGCGATCTAAGTTTACCCCACCTTTAGAGACCTGTACAAATATAGATGTATTTACTAAACTTGTGACACAGGATATGGTGAACCTGTCCCCCAAGCAGACTAACTACAATCTGAAATACAAGGAATACAAGGCCCTATTAGACCTTGAAAAAGATGACTCTATTGTCATAAAACCATCAGATAAAGGTGGTAACCTTGTGGTTTTGGACAAGGAATCATATGTCACCGAAAGTCTTAGACTTCTTTCAGACAAAAAGTGCTATAAGGTCCTTTTATCTGATCCAACCAGCACTTTTCAAAATGAACTTATGAATATTCTGAAAGACGGCATAGATACTAAGGTCATCTCAAAGGAGGAATATAACTTTATATTGGTCAAAAACCCAATGCTAGCTACCTTTTACCATCTTCCTAAAATTCATAAGGATAAGATCCCCCCGCCAGGTAGACCGATTGTATCAGGTATTAACAACATTACCTCAAATGCGAGTGTCTACCTGGACCGGTTCTTAAGACCTTTTGTTGGTACACTCCCCTCATACCTAAAGGATACGAAAGATGCACTCCTTAGAATTGAAGATGTTGTTAGTAGATGCTGAAACCTGGCTTGTAGGAATTGATGTTGAAAGTCTATATACCAGCATTCCACACCAGGCAGGCATCAAAGCAGTGGAATTCTTCTTAAGGGCACGTGATGAGAACTGTCATACACACAACCGATTCATTCTCTGACTACTCGAATTAGTCCTCACTAAAAACTATTTTCTTTTTGAACAGAAAATTTACCACCAAGTACAAGGTATCGCCATGGGCACCAGGTGTGCTCCCACCTATGCAAACCTATATTTAGGATGGTGGGAGGAGGCCGTGGTGTTCATGGATGACTATGACATGTATACTGGCTACATAGATATGTGGTCCAGATACATAGCTGATATTTTGTTACTGTGGAGTGGGACACTTGAAATATTACAGGAATTCATGCATAAATTGAATCAAAACAACCATAATTTGAAACTGACATACGAGGCACATAGGGATAAGATCAATTTTCATGATCTGACTATCTTGAAAGGTGAGATTGGTAAACTTGAATCAACTATATTTAGAAAAACTACATCAACTAATAGTTTCCTCAAGGCAGATAGCCATCACCCACCATACATGATCAATAGTATCCCTACAGGACAATTCCTCCGACTCAGAAGGAATTGCTCTAATATTCAGGAATACAAACAACAATCAGGAGACATGACAGGTAGATTTTGTGAACGTGGCTATAATAAAGCAGTGATTAATAAAGCCTATCGTAAAGCCCTTAATACTAATAGATCTACACTTTTGACTAAGGGTCAATGAATACAGACCAATATGGACACTACCATCAGATTTATTGGTACGAACAATGACCAATGGGGATCTATTAGACAGATTTTACAAAAACCCTGGCATATATTGATGCAAGACTCAGATATGTCACAGATCCTCAAACAGTCACCTAATATGGTATGTCAAAGGCCTAAAAACCTTAGAGACCGCTTAGTACACAGTCATTATCAAGCTAAACTAACTCAAACATGGCTTGGTCCGAAACCATGTGGTTTCTACACGTGTGGACGGTGCAAAGCATGCACCTCCATGCAAGTGACCAAAATATTCACAGAATCAGAAAACACGAAGACCTATAAAATTAAGAGCTTTATCAACTGTTTGACCACTGGGGTCATATACCTCATCTCCTGTAAATGTGGTAAGCAATATGTGGGTGAAACCCACAGACAATTGAAGGTCAGAGTTCTGGAAAATCTTGGCTCGATCCGTAATAAGATCGACACACCAGTGGCCCGACATGTTACAAGCCTCCACCAAGGAGACTTTTCTGTCCTCACCTTTACAGGTATTGAACATATACCGTGGGGGCCATGTAAAGGAGATTGGGATCGGAAACTCCGTCAGAGTGAATGTCGGTGGATTTATATGCTCAACACCCAATCTCCCCATGGCCTCAATGAAGGCTTTTTTTTTTCATCATTCCTATAGTCCACTATGCTATACTGATATTGTAGCACACTTATATATGTTCCTTTTAGACTAGGGTGATCTCATTTTTTGTATTCATCAATGGGACCGTATTGACCTTTTGAGCGGTCCCAATCAGAATAGTACATTTCTACATATTTCACACATCACATAATATTAATTTCACTATTAGCATATGTTGTCATACCTTCACACATTTGGGGTAGTGGGATCCAGGTAGATTGTTAATTTTAATTTTAGAGGTTCCGTTTTGACCCTTTTGGGCGGTTCCAACAGTACAGCACAATCCTACACATATTCATTTACCTTTATCACCAATGTACTGTAATAATAACACACTTCACACAATATTAGAATAGCATTTTATTGCATGACTTACCTTAGTTCATGTGTTTCTTTAAGTGTCCTCTTTAATCTGCAGATGCTGTGATTTTTCACCCTTAATGACTTACCTGAATCTATATGTACAAATTAAGTGTCCTCTTCCATATGTGGACGTTGCTTGTCTGACTGCGATAACCTACCCTTACTCATTGTACGATTTAAGTGTCCTCTTCCATATGTGGACGTTGCTTGTCTGACTGCGATAACCTACCCTTACTCATTGTACGATTTAAGTGTCCTCTTCCATCTGTGGACGTTGCTCTTAGTGGTGCCATGTTGGGGTAATTCCCCTATCCCCTGGTTGATGTTCATACTAATCACATATCCTGTTAAACATCATTTTATTTGACCATTTAGTAGCTGTCAACAGTTGATAAACCCAGATTGGTCTGCACATTGTCATTGTTACATATATGCCCCAAATGGTTAGATCTGGATACATATATCAGTTATCTTCCTATTTATGCTCCAATTCCCTATCTTTTTCAGATATGTTGTTTCTCGTTTCCTCTATACATACCAAACACGATATTCGTCTATTTACGTGAAGAGCCATTACGACTCTAATATACTCCTTGTACATACTTACCTATTATGCCGCTATGTATTCACGCTCATTTAGAGGCAGGACCAGATCTCTACTCATTACTGGTAAACATGCCGGCTCCTCCCTGACATCAGACCTTAAAATGCGGCGTCTACACTCACGTTTTGTGACTCCTCCCCCTGAAGAAGCGTGCCTAGCACGTGAAACGTACGTCGGGATATGTTGACGTCAGACGCATGACGTACACCAGGAGAGACGGTTTGGTAATGGGGATATGAAGATAAGGCAATACAGCGACGGACACAGCCAAATATTCCCTTTTTCCTCTGTGATTATACCACTACAAAGAATGAGGCGCTGTATATAACATTTTACCAAGCTGCAACATTCTGATATACCCTTTATGACACAACGTCGGTATATTGAGGAATACAATCCCCTCCACGACAACATACACTATCTTACCATTTGTGGTAATTATCCATATAGCCAGTACAAGTGTATGATATATCTTTGTTTTGTTTTTTTATCGTTTGGGGATGTATGTATATGTGTCTTTTGTTGCACTGTGTTGAGTAGCTGTTATGATTTCATTTATAGCTATTCCTTAGTACTTAGTCCTACTAACAGTTTTTGTTTCCGTACAATTTACTCTTACTTTACCCTGTATACCTTATATCCATACAGGACATTAGCTCCTATATGAGCAGTGGGTATATATATACCAGCTCATCCCCACTTTCAACCGTCTCTCCCACTGAGGATTTTATATCCTGTGTTTATATGTCCACTATATATGTTGTTTTGTCACAAATAGTTTTATTAAAATGTTGTTATTTTTGGTTTTAATTATGCTTTTGAGTCTGTTGTCATAGGGTCAGTGGACACTTTCTTTGGTCCTACTAATTATATATTATCCATCTATAACAGTGTCTGATACTGATACTGTAACTTAAGAGTGCAATTTATAGGGCCTTATAGTGACCCCTGGTGGTCACCTGTTCAAGTGTTAGTTAATTAATTTTCCCTGTGCACCAAGTTTTTTAACTATCTGTACTACTAGGTGGGTGATTAGTCACTATGTTTATGTGAGGGGAGGAAATGGACAAGAAGAGGAAGGCGTTTAGATTCTTATGTCAGAAGGGACGGAGACATTGTATCAGAATTATAAGGAATGTAACAAAAATTGCAAAAGGGCAATCAAATTAGCAAAAATGGATAATGAAAAAAGGATTGCAATAGAAAGTAAGGTCAACCCTAAAATGTTCTTTAAGTAACTTAATAGCAAAAAAATGAGAAAAGAAAATATAGGACCCTTTCAGTGTGAGATGGGTAGGCAGATTATTGGAGATAAGGAAAAAGAAGAGGTATTAAACAAATTCTTTGCCTCTGTGTTTACCAGGGAAGAATCAAGTTCAATAGTAGTGCCACAGGAGGAAGCCACAACCTCCATATTAATGAACAATTGGTTAACTGAGGAAGAAATTCATAAGCGACTTGAAAAAATTAAAGTAAATAAGGCACCTGGCCCCGATGGCATACATTCAAGAGTTCTCAAGGAGTTAAGCTCAGTAATAGCCAAACCCTTATATTTAATATTCAAGGACTCCATTTCCACAGGCTCAGTACCACAAGATTGACGTAAAGCAGATGTGGTGCCTATATTTAAAAAGGGAGCTAGATCACAACCGGGGAATTACAGACCTGTAAGCCTGACTTCAATAGTGGGGAAACTACTTGAAGGTTTAATACGGGATAATATTCAGGACTGTGACCCCTGCTTTTTAACTTGTTTATTAATGACATTGAGGTTGGCTTCGAGAGCAAAGTCTCCATCTTTGCTGATGATACTAAATTGTGTAAGGTAATAGAATCAGATCAGGATGTAATTTCACTTCAGAAGGCCTTGGAGTGACTGGAAACGTGGGCAGGTAAATGGCAGATGAGGTTTAATACAGATAAATGTAAGGTTATGCATTTGGGATGCAAGAATAAAAAGGCGAATTACAAATTAAATGGGGATAAATTGGGGGAATCCTTGATGGAGAAGTATTTAGGAGTGCATGTAGACAGCAGGCTTAGCAATAGTGCCCAAAGTCATGCAGTAGCTGCAAAGGCAAACAAGATCTTATCTTGCATCAAACGGGCAATGGATGGAAGGTAAGTAAACATAATTATGCCCCTTTATAAAGCATTAGTAAGACCACACCTTGAATATGGGGTACAATTTTGGGCACCAATCCTAAGAAAAGACATTATGGAACTAGAGAGAGTGCAGAGAAGAGCCACCAAATTAATAAAGGGGATGGACAATCTAACTTATGAGGAGAGGCTAGCTAAATGAGATTTATTTACATTAGAAAAGAGGCGTCTAAGAGGGGATATGATAACTATATACAAATATATTCTGGGACAATAAAAGGAGCTTTCAAAAGACCTATTCATCCCACGGGCAGTACAAAGGACTCGGGCTATCCCTTAAGGCTGGAGGAAAGGAGATTTCACCAGCAACAAAGGAAAGGGTTCTTTACAGTAAGGGCAGTTGAAATGTGGAATTCATTACCCATGGAGACTATGATGGCAGATACAATAGATTTGTTCAAAAAAAGGTTGGACATCTTTTTAGATAGGCATGGTATACAGGGATATACCAAATAAGTATACATGGGAAGGATGTTGATCCAGGGATTAATCCGATTGCCAATTCTTGGAGTCAGGAAGGAATTTATTTTTCCCCTTATGAGATATCATTGGATGATATGTCACTGGGGGTTTTTGTTTGCCTTCCTCTGGATCAATAAGTAAGTATAGATATAGGATAAAGTATCTGTTGTCTAAATTTAGCATAGGTTGAACTTGATGGACGTACGTCTTTTTTCAACCTCATCTACTATGTAACTATGTAACTGTGGCACCGGCTGATAGCCATGAGTCCAACCCCTGAATTTGTCAGCAAGATCCAGGGGAGGTTGCTAGACTTTCACTGGATGGGGAAGCATTGGGTCTCTGCAGGTTTTGCGTGCCTCCTGCTGGGAGAGGGCGGACAGGGAGTGGTGTGTGTATGCTCCTAAATCCACACATTCTGCCTCCAATGCCTGCAGAGATACCTCTATGCAGATCCGCCTCCGCAGTGGTGCCAGTTATCCAGCTTTTTTCCCCAGCTGTGCAATATGGAGTATGACCGGCAACTCTTTATCATCAAGCCCGAGGGGTTAGGTAGAAACCTCTCGGTGCTATGGTATATGATCGTCCCGATACTAAAGGCCTGGAACCTGGTCTCCGCGAACAGGAAAGGAAAGGCGGTGGTTGGTGGTGATTTCCTTTCCAAGCCTCTGCCGTTTAACCGAGCAGTGGGGGCTCGGATGTTGGAATCACTAAGTGTCCGCCGCCGACTAATCCTGGCGCGAGTCGGGGATCTCCTGGATTATGGGTGACGGGATTGGATGGAGGCAGAGGTGCTTGCATACCGTATAAATCTGCTGTATCCTCGCCGTCTGATCCAGGAGATACGGGACACTTTTCCCCCGACTCCTGCACCTTCATCGAGGGAATATTGCAGACCGGAGAGCCAGGTCCACCCTTCACCCCCAACTCTCCGGATCTTTGTGTGGGACCTAAGCCACCAACCCCCTTAGGCTCCTCCAGTCCCCAACCTAAGTAGGTTGGGGGACATGTCCCCAGCATGTTTCTGCAGCAGGCCGAGGAAGGCATAGTACTCTCTTGCGCTCCATACAGTGCCCTACCTCGCCCTCGTTGCCCGTACCGATACAGTCTGCAGGCTGGTACTACCAGCTAGCGTGAGAGACCCCGGTGGAGGGAGCACTACTCAGAGTTGGTGCCCCGTCCCACCGGGAATCTATGTTGGAGAATCCTATACAGTGCACTCAGCACGAGAGATCACTTGGCAAACTTCACCGACTCCCCCGCCACATGCCCCTTTTGTGGCAAACGGGATTCAGTGTATCATATTTATTTTACATGTGCCAGACAGCAGACCCTTTTATCAACCTTGAGGGGCCTTCTCCTGCAGTTCTGGCTACACTTTTCCCCACACCTTTTTATTTTTGGGTGCCCAGTGTCCCGGGGTAATAAGCCCAGGGGCCTCCTTGCCAGCATGCGCCTGGCATTGGCCAAGCTGACTTGAATCTCTGTCTCCCTGTATGTTTTTGTCTATTATCCCTATCCCTTTTGCACCGACTGTCATTACGTTATTCACGATCGATTTTGATTATGTGGTGAGCGGTATTTCACAAGTTATATGTAATTGGCCAAGCTGGCCATATATAAGACCAGGAAACAGTGTTTGGAAGGGGATGTCCCAATGAACATTGTGGGGATTTTTCGGGCACTGGTGCACTCCCATATCCGGGCAGAGTACGCTCATGCCGAGTCCACTGGGACTGGGCATTAGATGGAGTGCTCTGCTCAGTGTCCCCTAACTTGGATTAATTTAAACTCACCTCCCTAATTTAGTGCACTTTATATATTTTACAGTGCACAATCACATGGTTTATTTTATATTTTAGTTTATCCGGTTTTTGTTTTTACTCATTGGATCACCAACGAGGAAGTTTGTTCCTCTGATTGGCCGGCTTCAGTTCAACACCGGTTGAAAATAGACTGTACACACTTGTCTTCTTTCAAGAGTTGAGAATACGTCAAGCTCCATAAGTACAAACACTGTCTAAGTCGAATATCAGCACTTACTTATGACCGGGAAATCCAGCAGTCTCAAACCGAGCTGAAGTTTCATAGAAAAGTGCTGTTTTCCCGCTGAACATAAAAATGGGCAAAAGTATTTTTTCTTCACCCATGTTATTGCCACAGACTTGCCCTTTACTGTGTACACTTGTTTAGTGTTGTCACGGTAGCTTGTGCAGGGTTATAATATAACACAAAATATCTCTGGGTTGAATTGAATGTGACTAAGATATGATCAATATAGTTTATTCCTTGAAAAAGGTGAACACACAGAATATACAAATAACACACAGATTATGGACACTTACGTGGGAAGGGACAATGAAGCAGTGAGGATCTGGATTGGCAATTCATCAGGCAATCATGTATCATTCAGATGTTGTAACGAAGACGATGACACTGGGCATAGAGCTTACAATCAGTTATATAGGATTTAAGCCCTATCCCTTAACATTGGGTGTCAAGTATTGGTTAACAATTACCTGCACCCAATGACCCTTTGCCAGTTAACGTGGGAAGCACTTTGGTACATGCCCCAGGTTGCTGACACATGCACATAATTCCTTACTTTGGGTCTCATTTTCCTAACCCCACACTAAAGAATAGGCGCCTCTGAGTCTGCCAGAAGAGGATCTGGAAAGGAAAACCTTTGTCTGCAAGTGTGATTTATAACACTTACAGAACCACTCAAGTCATGCTCTTCTCCACCCTAGCATATACAATCAGGGTGGGGGAGCCTTTGATCAGGGGGCCTGTTGAAGACATATAGTCGCCCCCTGAACATTAACATACTGCAGAGCCAGTATCTTTTCCGGGCTTTTATGCCAGACACCAAATACAGTACGTTTTCACAATTATATATATATTAAAATAATCCTTTCGGCTGGGCCGAGCGGGCTACAAATTGCCAGATCCTCATGCCGGAGAGGATTCTACATGGTGGCCAATTTTCAGCTCACTGGGACCCACCGAACCGGAGTTACAGAAATACACTTTAAATGCACATTTACAGAAATTGCATTTCTCTGCCATTGAAGTCAATGGCAGAAACCCAAACTAAACAATTAACCTGACTCCATCCTGTTGCTCAGAGAGGGTCAGTATTTGCCATGCAGTCATACCGGAACGGTGACTAAATGGTGGCCAAATCCCAACCCTCTGGGCCGTACAGAACCGGAGTTATGGACTTCAGGTTATTACCGTTTTACACTTAGCCGTTTACCTTGCGTCTTTTACCTCCATTGGAATCAATAGGGCCGGCGCCGCCGTAGGAAATGCATGGGCCGGCGCCGCCATAGAATTCAATGGGACCTCCGCTCCTATTGGAGTCAATGGGCAAACCACATTTTTCACAGTTAACCCTACTCCGTTCGGTTGAGGGGAGAGGGCTGGAAATTGCCATGCAGTCATGCCGGAGCAGTGACTACATGCTGGCCAAATCCCAGCCCTCTGGTCCCTACGGAGCCGGAGTTATGGGTTTTCAGTTTACACTGTTTCACACTTAGTGTTAAAAAGCCACGCGGCTTTTCTCCACCATTGCGGAATGGTAGGACCCTCATGGCCGGCGCGACCCTTTCTCGTCGCCATTAATTGTTGGACCCGGTTGAGGTCGAGTGAGGGGCTTCCTAGGGGCTATGGGCAAAAATAATTTTATTTCGGGATACCCTAGAACAAAAGTTTCCCACGCTAATTGGTGGTGTACTCGACCGGAGCCTAGTTCCCACGCCAATTGTGTGATCAAAGCTTTTTACTGAAATTGTATCCGCTTCTGCGGTTTTGCGGTCTGGCTGGGTGCCAGCTCGTCTCCGGAGGTCGGCCGCGAGGAATCCCCATTGAAATGCATTACTTCCTTCACTTCCGATGGGGAAACTCCAATCCTCCTCTCGGACGCCACCTGCAGATCTTCTCAGGTATTGGGACCAAATCGCCAGAATCTCCATAAGATTACATGGGGCTTCTACGGCGACATATGGAGATATGCAAAATGGAGACTGAAAAGGCGGGAAAGGGAACAAAGGGCCATAAACATGTAAATGCAATTAACCCTTTCCCTCCCGACCTGATCCCAGTGTATGTGGTTGGTGCATACACTGTAAAGGTACAAACACCAATAATTGTACCAATATACACGTCTAGCAAATAGAACACAGTTTGCCCTGAGGCAGGGGAATAAAAATACATGAAATCCCTATAAATGTGGGAATATGATAATCAGGGGACATAGCTTTTGGTTGTGAAGCAGGGGAACATATGTATTTTAATTACATTTCTGGTTAAACCCTCACCTCCCAGACAGTGGAAGGGGGTGCCTAATAGGGATGACCCCTTTATTACTCGCTTGGCACCCCTCCCCCATCACAAGTGTATCCCGCATTCATCTAGCAATATTGAGCTTCAGATGTGTCCTGGACGTTGTGTTCAAAAGATGCTCACAGGGCTGCTAAGAACACATTATGAAATCCCTTGTATCTCTTCTTCTACGCATAGCAAAGTCTTGCCCTTTGCTGTACACACTTGTCTACTGTCAAGAGAAGAGAATTCTTCCAGTTTCATAAGCACAAACACAGCGGCCACACCCAGCAATGGGCGGGGGGGGGGGGTTTCATGACTGGGGGTGGCTGGCCTTCCCCCACCCCTCCCCTGGCCAGGGGAGGGGGCACACAGGGCCTACTTAAGGCCAGGCTGGTGGACGGCACAGTCTCTTTGCTGCCCGCCAGATGATTAGACTAACAAGACTGGGGAAGTTTGGTCTTCTTGGGTTGTTTCCCCGCTTCTCCTCCTGCCCCCGATTCTGCGGCTGCTGGCCACGTGGGCAGGTGTTGGTTGTTTGGTGCTCCCCCCTCTGCCTACGATCCCTGTGGCTGCTGCCCGGGAGGGAGGTAGGCACGGGGGGAGCGGGGTTGGCAGGCGGCAGGCCTCCCCTTCTGCCTGGGGCTGTGGCCCGGGGCAGGGTAAGCTCGGATGGCTAGTAGCGTGGGCTGGGTTGCCATCAGGTAACTCCCTGCTTTTGGGCCCAGGATTCTCCCATGTGTGCGTATGGGACGTGGGCGCTTGGCCTTCTCTCCTCTAGGATGGGGAGCGCGGAGTTAGGTTTGACAGGCGGGTTCTCCCCCTGTCCTGCCCCCATTTCCCGTGGTGGTTATCGGGACAGGACAGGCGGGGGGATTGGGGTTGGCGAGCACTGCCTTCCCCACCACCCCACGTTATGAGTGTCCTAATCGGACACATTTTCCGTTGGTGGAGCTCGGCAGTTGGTGCAGCCACTCTGTATGGGGGTGTGCGTTGCTGGTGAGTGCGACTGCGGCTTCCGTCTTACGGCCCCCACCTGGTCCCAGGCTGCCGGCCACCTCGCTTCCTGCCGCTGATCCATGTGGCTGCTGCACGGGGTGGAGGGGATAACTAGCATTGATTGTATCATTTGATTGGTGCGGTGCTAAGCTGGCAGTCATTTTGCAATTTGTTTGGCTGCTTCTGCATTGAGGGAGTGGGACTTCATGAGGCATTCATTTGTTTCAGTCCAGTTAACAGTGTAGATTGGGTGGTGTTTGTGTTTCCCACCTGCATGAAAGTGGATACAGTGGCGACCAACTTTATTCGAACTTGGCTAGTTCCGCGATTTTCAGAATATCCCGGTGATGTTCGGTTTAGTGTCGTTTTCGCCCGGAGTGTATTGCGTTATATCGCGCCCGTGATTTAAGCATTTTATTCCCGCTGGCTGCAATACTGCAATGCCGTGTAAAAACGCATGGGGGCGTTTGCGAGCTGTTGTCTTTGAAGTCTAATACCTTCGCGGTTCAACCTACAGTACACAGTCTGTGCGCGTGCGCGGGCAGTAAAAGTAAAATTGCATATTTAATTTTATTTTAAAGTACAGTACTGTACTGTACATGCTCGGACCCTGTTGGGGTACTGTCTTGTTGCCGTATTATTTTGGTGGGGCTGGCTGGGTACTTCTTTAGGGGGCTGACCATTACTGTACATTAAAACTTTTATTTTTGTTTTTCCTCAGAAAAGAAAACGGCTAATGGGAGGATTTCGATGGATAATATTGTACTGTATGCTGATGTTTTCCGGCCGTACAGTATACTGTGTAATAAACCCGAATAAATAAAACTATGCATTTATTCTACATGTTCAGTATCGTTTCATTTTGTGTCGTCCACAGTATACTGTACAGTGGTATACAGTGCCTAACATCTATGGGCAAAAATAATTTTATTTCTAGGTGCCCTAGAACAGAAGTTCCCACGCCAATTGCCCGTGAACTTGACCGAGGCCCTAAGTAGTTCCCACGCCAATTGCGCGAATATAATGTAAAATAATCCGTTCTGTGGGTCTGAGCGGGTTGAAATTTACCTGGTCCTCATGCGGGAGGACCCTTGCCATAGTGGCAAAATATCAGTCTTGCACGACCCCCGGAACCGGAGGTACCAAAAGACAGTTTAAAAGCACATTACCAAAGTGGCTTTTTTTCTGCCATGCAAGTCAATGGCAAAAACCTGAACTTTAACATCACCCTGACTCCATTCTGTTGCCACGAGAGGGTCGCAATTTGCCATGCAATCCTGCCGCAACTAGGACTACATGGTGACCAAATTTGAGCCCTCTAGCTCGAACCGAACCGGAGTTATGGGTTCCAGGTTTCTGCTCATTCTGACTTAGCCGGCTCAAAGCTTTCTCCGCCATTGCGCTCAATGGTAGGACCCTCCTCGCCGGCGTGACCCTTTCTCGTCGCCATTACTGCTCGGACCCTGTTGGGGTCAAGTGAGGGGGTTCCTAACATCTAGGGGCCAAATAAATTTTATTTCTAGGTGCCCTAAAACAGAAGTTCCCACGCCAATTGACCTAGTTCCCACGCCAATTGCCGTAGTTCCTACGCCAATTGCGCGACCAGACAGTAAAAAACAGTGCAGCAAGCCTCTACATTTGTTACACTGTCAAAGGAGCAAATGGAAACAATGTGAGGCAATTCAACTTATTCTTTTATTGGTGGAGTCAGTACAAAAACATTTATTTACACATACAGTACAGTACTGTACAATGTTGAAACATTTAAAGTGCACAGCAATTCAAAACATCAACACATAATAATACATTCTGCAGCCTTTATTAAATTCTTCTGCCACAAAACATTTTTGGTGCATGGGGCAAAGGGAGTTAAAGTGACTTTTTATGTGCTGTATTTGGGGGTTGTCTTTGGGGGTCTATTCATCAAATTATTATGATGGAAATAAACTATCTGGAAAGCCTTTTGAAATTACAGTTGTCACGCTTGTGCTCGCCACAAACCTGGGTCGGACCGCGGGGCTGAGGTGGGGTTGTAAAAGCACCGACCTTAGACCGCGTAGGCTGATCCGGATTGCGCAGTTCGTAGTCGTACGTAGCAGGATCAGGATAGGAGAAGACAGCATCGTCGCTGGACAAGCCAGGGTCAGGACAGGAGGCATCAGGGTAAACATTGTTCAAGCAGGAGTTCGGCAACAGGTAGTCAGGAGAGTCCCGCTTCAGCTTAGGAGCGCGGGAGTGGCCTCTGTGCGTGCGGCAACCATGGCCCATGGTACTGGTCACAGGAGGTGGTAGGCAGACCAGAGTAGCACACCGCCTAGCTGCACTGGGAAACCAGTGCTTCAGCACAAGAGTCCTGAGCGGGCTGGGGAATCCTCCGTTTCAGCGCAGGAACCAGGACACGGCCTCTGCAATAGGGAAAGAGTAGCAGGCCCCAGGAACCAGGAAGCTGAAGAAACACAGGGGAAACCTCCGCTTCAGCACAGGCGACAGGAACAGACCGCTGCGTGAATATAGCAGCCGGTCATAGGAAACAAGGAGCTGAAGTCAACAAGGAGAGTACTCAGCTACAGCACAGGAGACTGGAGCAGACCGCTGCATGACAATAGCAGCCGGCCTTAGGAAACCTGGAGCTGCAGACAACAAGGAGAGTACTCAGCTTCAGCACAGGAGACAGGAACAGACCGCTGCAGGACAATAGCAGCCGGTCTCAGGAAACCATGAGAACAAGCCAGGGGCTTGTGGCAGAACAGTTAGTGACATCCAGAAAGGACTATGCTCGGCAGGGAGCATTGTGGGAAAGCAGTACTTAAAGGTCAGTGAACCAATGGCAGAAGGGGCATGTGACAGTATTGCTTTGGTGAGTGAATCCAGGCTGCAGTAAATATCAGGGGAAGTGTTCCAGGACTGCACAAGCCTGCAAGGTAAGGCAAACAGTCAATCGGCTGAGTCACCCTATCCTACCAACCCCCTCTCTCCACACTGGGTCGTTAACCTTCTGCATATTGCCATTGTGTTCTTAATCCGCCCATAGCCGAGCTGCAAACACTCAGCACGCCTGCGTCTAATCACACCATCCCCCTCCCCCAACCCTTAGAGGCTTGTTGTTTGAACGGTAATTCTTTGGAAAATCCCCTCTCGAATTTGAAATGTAAATCTGATGTGCACAGCACTGTGAGAGTTGAGAGTACACTGAGACAGTATTTCATCAGGGTGTGAAAATATTTGTCAGTCACTATGGTTTACAGTCACATGTTTTTAATACAATACAGTACATTCTTTAATATCTTTAAAATAAAAATATATAAATCCTGGTATAAATCCTGGTAAAATATTTTATAAATAAATAAATAAAATAATTAATTGGTGCACTGTAGGGGTGGCTGTCAATGATTATGATTCGCAGGAAAGTGAATAAATATTTATTTTATTTTATCAGGAACCAAAAAATACAAATATAAAAATAATCAGGAATAATACATACTGTACTGTATAGTAAAGCAGTCTTTATTAAGTTATTTTGGCAGCTTGAAATTGGATAACCATTTGGAAAACCTTTGTAAAACATGGGGAAACATGAGTAATGCACATTTATAAGAATATTATTTAATACTACAGTATATACAGTACAGTACTGTAATGTACTGTATAATATACTGTATATACTATATACTGTATAGTAAAATTATTTTTTCTTTAGTCTTTATCTTTTCCTCATTCTGTCTGCAGTACAGTAGTTCATTGAGAGAGGAGAGGTTTTGTGTACATCATTACTGCTGTTTATATTCTGTACATTTGACTGTACAGTACAAGCAGATTATACAGGACGCAACACCCCACCTCCCCCTAGGCCACCCTTTTTCCTGGAACGACAAGAAAACCAAAAATTAGTGCAGTTACTGTTCTGTATTATGGCAGAACTACTGTAGGTGGCTGGTGCAGCTTTCTCAGGAAAGAAAAAAATGGAGCAGTTAGTAGGCAGTTACTGTAGTACTGTCAAACTAGTCTACTGTATACTGTACTGGAACTACTGTATACTCTGACTACTAACTAAAAAAAAACTCTCTACCAGCGCTTGATCCAAGTGATAGACTAATTGGTGTGATAACAACAATTGAGTGATTACAATGTGATTACATATGCAGCCAAGGGGGGCAATAAACAATGGATTGTTCAAATCCAATACCATACAGATACAAATACAAAAAATGTCCCCGGCGCAAAGTGTGGTGATGATAATTACAGTACCATATCGAAAGACAGTCCTGTTTGAAAAGTCAGTCCTGGTAGTAGAATGATTCATCAACAATGTGAGGTAGATTTTCCTCTAGGCGTGTTCCCTTATGTTGTCTGCAATAACAGATAAAGAAAACACACCATTGCGCAGTATACAGACTCAATTGCCCCAACCTGAAGAGGAAAATCCCTACTTACAGGATATTTTCTTGTTCATTCGGGGGAGAGAATCTGTTCTTTGGCTCTCTTCCTCCACCTTGATCTCCACGGGCCCCTCGTGGTTCCTAAGGTGGCTCTCTTCAACTCGGTCTGCGTCGTCCCAGTAGCAGCATACACCGCAACAACCGTGGTTGGAGAAAATTGAAAGACAGCCTAGTGTACTCCGCAAATTTTATTTAACAATGTTAAAAAGCAGCGATGTTACACTCACATTTTGCGAGGGCAAACATGCCGCTCAAGAATGCCGTCCGCAGCCTGTGTCCACTCGATGGTGTGTTGTTCACGACGTCGCGCGCCAACCGATGACGTCAGCGGCGCAGCGCCCGAAGTTCTCCCCACACCACGAGATGCAACGCAGGTGACAGCTTACAATGTGCACTGTACTAGGCTCCTCCTCTCTACGCATTTCGTGACGCTACGTCACTTCCTCAGGAGATCTTCTTTATGCTGGTCTCGGATACAGTCAGATTGTGCTTTTCCTGCAGAGTGTTTTTAACCTCTAATGCACTCCTCTCATCATTCTCCTCACTTATTTTGTCCACCAGAACAGTTTTCTCCCTACAATGTAAAGAAATTATATTGTTTTATTAATATGCAGCAATATAAAATGTATGTATTAATATACAAAATAAATATACTGTTGTAATATAAATATAAATATACAGTACATCCTATACAGTATATACCGTTGTAAGATTAATTGAAATATACAAAAAATGTATACTGCTGTACTAGAAATATAAATAGACAAACTACAGTACAGTATGTTGTAATATAAATCAACAGAAATAACAACAGTATTACAGTAGATACAGAACTGTACTGTAGATGTACAGTACAGTTTTCTATATTTTTTTTTTGTTAAGTTTTATAAATATACAGTACTTACGTGTTTGTTACCCTTGGTGCCTTTTTCCGGTCTCTGTTTTGTCCGTGTGCATGATACAGTAGCTCACGGTGTTTAATGGCACAACGAGGCCAGAAGTAGCTAACCAGCATTGGATAGCAGCAAT